>JAUPFR010000034.1:199112-224685 GCA_036925125.1 Oreortyx pictus | reverse complement strand
AGCAAGGCAGGGGGACACCCCCTGGCCCCAGCCCCACTCATTCCCCATTATTCCCTGTTAGTGAATAAGAAATGAAGAATAAGAAATTGGATCCTGCCCTCATCCCCCCCCCCATTGGGGTGCCCTCTCTCATCCGGGTTTTTCCCCCACTCCAGTGCTGATCCGGGGGTGCCGCCTTGAGGGTGGGCACCTTGACTCGGAGATAATTGGGGTAATTTGGTGAATTAGTGCAACGGGTGCTGCTCTGAGAGGAGAGAGCGGTCCCTCAGCCCCTCCCCCACCCCCCAAAGTCCAGTCCCCCCCCCCCGCTGAAATCCAGCGGACCCAAACCCATCTTGGAAAGAAATGAGACAGAACAAAAGGAGCTGAATTAAACCCGAGTGACATTCAGCGCTGTGCACCACAGCGGACCCCAGCCCCCAAACCGCACCGCGCATCCTCGGGACCTCCGATCATGGGAACGGGGGGGCGGGGGGGGGTCCACAGTGTCCCTCGGGTTATGAGAGATGGGGGAGAAATGGAGGGGTGGGTGCAGGCATGGACTGGATAGATAACGGCTTATCTGCGGGGGGGGAGGGATGGGGGGGAGGGAGGGATGGAGGGATGGGGGAAGGGATGGAGGAATGGAGGGGTGGAGGGATGGAGGTATGGGGGGAGGGATAGAGGGATGGAGGGATGGATGAAGGGGTGGAGGGATGGAGGTACGGGAGGAGGGATAGAGGGATGGAGGGATGGAGGGGTGGAGAGACAGAGGGATGGAGGGGTGGAGGGAGGGATGGAGGGGTGGAGGGAGGGATGGAGGGGTGGAGGGAGGGGTGGAGGGATAGATAGATAAATGGATAGAAGGATGGGTGTATGGATGGATGGATAAAGGGATGGAGGGATAAATGGATGGATGGATAGATAGACAGATATAGACAGACACAGATGCAGATGGATGGATGGATGGATGGATGGACGGACGGACGGACGGATGGACAGATAGATTAGATAGCTTGGATTAGATAGATATAATTGGATCCATTTGCATCATAGGAGGGTCCATGTGGGGTCCCCAAAATCACAAACTGGGAAACCTCCATTCAGTTATTGTCCATATATGCACAGACTGCGTTTGCGTCGCCCCAATTATTGTATGAACACACACGGACCCAATGGTGGATATGTGTGTGCCATATGTATGGGATGAGATGGGTGCAGTGGGGTATATGGGATATATGGGATATATAGGATGTATGGGATATATGGAGTGGGGTCTCCGGGATATATGGGATGGGTGGGGTGGTGTCTGTGAGATATATGGGATGGAAAGCCCCGCAGAGGGACACGGGGTGGCACACCAGGAGCTTTTTTACGCGCTCACACCCCATGACCCCGCCCAATTTGCACACTCACTGATGCCCTCTGGCGGCCGCGTGCCCCCTCTCCCCCCTCCCCCCCCCAGACCCCGACCCCACTCGGGGGGGTCCGCTTCAAGCAGATCCCACACCCAAAGGGCGTCACTTTGGATCTGACATGGGGAAACTGAGGCACGGGGTGGTGGGCTGCTTCCCCTCCTCCCAGTAACCCCACAGTGTGTGCTGGGGAGTCACAGCTATGGGGAAACTGAGGCACGGGGGGACCGCTCCCTCCTCTTAGAACCCCAGTGTGTGGGTTGGGGCATCACAGCTATAGGAAAACCGAGGCAAGATTGGGGCTTCTTTTCCCCGGAACCCACTGTGTGTGTTGGGGTTTCAGAGCTATGTGGAAAGCGAGGCATGGGGGGGGGCTGCTCAACCCCCCCCCCCATAACCCCACGGTGTGACAGGGCAGTGTAACTCATGGGGAAACTGAGGCATGAGGGGGGCTGCTAACTCCCCCCCCCCCAGAGCCCCACTGTGTGGGTTGGGGCATCACAGCTCTATCACACGGAAATCGAGACACGAGGGCGGGGGGGGGGGGGGGCTCCTCCCCCCCCAAAAAAACCCACTGTGTGGGTTGGGGCCGGTGGGGCAACCGTTTCCCCACTGTGTGCATTGGGGCATCGCAATTAATGGGAAGCCGAGGCACGGAGGGGCTGGCTGCCATCCCGCCCCAGCAGAGATCAGTTCGGGGGGGCTGTGGGGGGGGGGGGGGGGGGAGGGGGGGCACCTCCAGGCCCCTGCTCCCATCTGCTGTGCTCTGTTTTTAGCCGCACAGCTGCCCGGCCGCGCAGCAGGTGTCGGTCACTGATCCGCACGTCGGCATCCCGGCAGCGGGATCGCACCCTCGGGTCCGTGCCAACCCCCGGTGGGGCACCCCTCCCTCCCCGCCCCCACTGCCCCCCCCCCCCCCCCAGCACCCCACTGTGGGTGCACGCTGCCTCTGTGGGCAGAGGCTCCCTCCCTGGGTTGGGTATCTCCGTTGGGTCTGGCACCACTGGGTTCGGTATCTCCACTGGGGTCAGGCACCACTATTGGGGTTGGGACCCTCTTTGGGGTGAGGGACCCCTATTGGGGTGGGAACTCCCATTGGGGTTGGTACCTCCATTGGGGTCAGGAACCCCTTTTGGGGTTGGACACTTCCATTGGGCTGGGAACCCCCTTTGGGTTTGGGATCCTCATTGGAGCTGGGCACCTCCATTGGGTCTGGCACTCCCAATGGGTTGGGCACCCCCATCGGGGTTGGTATCCCCATGGAGACTGGGCCCCTGTTTTGGGGCCAGGGACCCTCACTAGGTTCAGAACCCTCTTTTGGTTTGGCACTTCCTTTGATTTTGGTACCTCCATTGGGATTGGAGCCTTCATTGGGGTCGGCACCCTCATTGGGTTGGTACTCACACTGGGGTTGGTCCCTCCATAGTGGTTTGTAACCCCCATTGGGGTCAGGACCCCTATTGGGATTGGGACCCTCACTGAGATTGAACACCCTTCTTGGGGTCAGGAAGCTCTATTGGGTTGGGAATCACCACTGGGGTTGGTACCTTCATTGGGTCTGGGCACTTCCATTGGGGTCGGACACCTCCATTGGGGTCGGGACCGCCAACGGGGGTTGCTCTCCGCAGGGATTTGGAGCACACCAACATGCACCGTTCAGAAACCTTCATCCCTCCCTCCCTCTCCTTTCCCCTCCCCGCTGGAATTCAGTTTTGGGATCGAAAATCCCGCCAGCTATTTTTAAAGCATCGCCTTCAGCCCTCTCCTCGCGCCTGGTGACGGATGGGGCCGCGCGCAGCTCAGCTGTTCGCCCTCCGCACCGATCCCACAGCAGAGCCATTCCGCGCTGGATCCCAGAGGAACCCGCGTCTCATCGCCGGGGTAGGGGCAACGCTTCGGGTGGGGGTCTCACTGGAACCCGGAGGAACCTGCACCCCATTGCTGGGGGAGGGGCAGTGCTTCGGGTGGGAGCTGCACTGCGGTGTGCAGGGATGTGGGGTTCGGCGCTGGGGAGGGGAATGCAATGGGTGCACACATCGTTCCGTCGGACAGAAGGGTCCTCAGAGCTGACCCCATCCCACCAGCAGATCCCGCTTCCCCTCCACCCACTGACCCCACCAGCAGCTCAGCTCCGCCCCATAGCAGCAGATCCCCCCTGCCAGTACTGGATGATGCTCAGCCCCAGGAGCCTGGCTGTGGGGTGCGCTGTGGGGCACGCAGTGGTGCACAATGTGGAGTGCACGTGGGCTCTTTGGGGTGCCAACCCCCACGGGGCGCTCCCAGCGTCCAACCGCTGTTCCCGTGGGAATTCCACACACGTGACCCCAGCAGCGGGTGGGGGGAAGCAGAGCTGCGGTGTGGGGTGCGGGTTTTGTCTGCTCTCCAGTTGTCCCTCGTTTTGGGTGATGGAAAGAGGGGGCTCCGCGCACCCCAAATTGATGGGCATCAGATCGTAGGGTCAGACACAAACCTCCCCGGTGGGAGTCCCACCAGGATGCAAACCCAAGCATCCTTCATTGGCCGAAATCCCAAATGGGCCTCGAGATGAGCAATCCCATGGGAGGGAGCGCTGTGGGGCGGGTTTGGTCAGCACAAACTCAATGGCACAAGAGCACGAAGGGAGCAGCCCACCCCCACAGCCCCAAAGGCCCCACATGGAGTGCCCCGTCCCAGAGAACCCCAACAATGGGGACCCCAAAGGGAGCATCCGCTGCTGGAGGAGCCCCAAGACCCGGAGATCCCAAATAGAACACCCCGGGAATCAGAGACCCCACGTGGAGCACCCGGCCCTGGAGAACCCCAATCATGGGGGACCCCGCATGGCCCATCAGGTTCAGGAGGAGCCCCATGGGCACAAAGAGGGGAGCCCGGCGGTGGGGGCACTGCCCCCTCTCCCCATGCCCGCGCTATAGGGCCGTGCCCCCCGCAGGTGGGATATTGGGGAAGCTCGCCCAACCTGGCGGCCGTCGACCCCACTGACGCCGGTGACCTTCGCACTCCGCTCCCAACCACACCACGACGGGGGGAGCTCCTACCAAAATGATCACAAAGCGTTCCCTGGGAGGGGTAAGGGGGCAGAATACGGCCCCTTCCCATAGGGATTCCCTCCTCAGCGGTGTAGAGCGAGGAAGGGAGGAAGGCCCCCCAGCCCGTGCTCCCTCCTCTTCCTCGCACCGCTCGCCCCACACACCCGTGTGCCCCCCCGGCTAAATTTAGGCAGATCTATTTCAACACCCGTCTCCTGTCCCGCAGCGGAGGGAGGACAGAGCAAAGGTAGCAGGAGGAGGGGGCTGGGTCTGCACCCCACAGCCCCACTGCGTTTGGCTGCCGGCCCCACAGAGCGCTCCGGTTGTCATTTGGGATAGAGTTGGTGACGAGGACGAGCAGCGCTGGGGCTCTGGGGACAGCGGGGGCTGATGGGTGAGTGGGGCTGACCCAGGGGGCAGGGACGGGGGGGAGAGGGGGAGGGCACTGATGGGGGGAGCCCACCCCCCCCACACACAGCCTGGGGAGCGGCAGCGAGGCCCCGCAGGGCTGGTAGTGCTGCTGCCCCACTCCCGGCACCGCTGGGGTCAGCACATCCCAACCAGAGTCACACGGCCCCACATCTCAGCCACCGGCAGTCCTCAGTTGAGCACCATGTTGCACCCCACTGCCCCATTGCCCCATTGTCCCACTGTCCCTACACCCCATTTCCCCACCACCACATTGCCCCACTGCCCTTCTGCCCCACTACCCCCAAGAAAGCGGGGGCTTCGGATCCTGTGTAACCCTAGGAAGGACACAGGGATCCCATATAACCCCAGGAAGGACACAGGGATCCCATATAACCCCAGGAATCCTGGGAAGGATGCTCAGATCCCATATAACTTCAGGAAGGACACTATATAACCCTGGGGAGGACATTGCAATTCCATATAACCCCAGAAAGGACACTCAGCAGCCCGTGGGTGCTCAGATCCCATATAATCCTGGAGAGGATATTATGATTCCATATGACCCCAGGAAGGATGTGGGGATCCAACACAACCCCAGAAAGGATGCAGGGACTCTGTATAAGCCTGGGAAGGACACTCTGATCCCATATAAACCTGGGAAGGATGTTCAGTGCTCCCACATACCCCAGGCTGGGAGACCCCTGCCCTGTTGGCGGTGGGTCAGAGCAGCATGTGTCCTAAACGGGACAACACCTGACCCCACAGAGCTTCCCTGAGTGGCAGTGGGGTCCTGTTTGCTTTTGGTTTGGAGGCCAAAAAGGGCAAAGCTGTCACTGCCAGCCAATATCCCCCGGGGACCCCCAAGGACCCCCCCAGCGCTGACAGAGCCGGGATGTCCCCATCACTGCAGCTCCAGCACTGCAGAGCCATGGGGAGGGCGGCAGTGGGGCTGAGAGTGCGCTGCCTGGCCTGGGGGGCAACCAGCAAGGGGTGCAGCGGGACTGTGTGGGGCAGGAGCTGCTGCAGGCACCCGGCAGGCAGCGGGGCAGCCGAGGAGTGCAACTTGTGGCTGCACGGCTGCTGGCAGCCCTAAACCTGCAGCTCTGTGCATGCAGCCCTAAACCTGCAGTCCTAAACCTGCAGCTCTGTGTGTGCAGCCCTAATCCTGCAGTCCTAAACCTGCAGTCCTAAACCTGCAGCTCTGTGCATGCAGCCCTAAACCTGCAGTCCTAAACCTGCAGCTCTGTGTGTGCAGCCCTAATCCTGCAGCCCTAAACCTGCAGCTCTGTGCATGCAGCCCTAAACCTGCAGCCCTAAACCTGCAGTCCTAAACCTGCAGCTCTGTGCGTGCAGCCCTAAACCTGCAGCTCTGTACATGCAGCCCTAAACCTGCAGCCCTAAACCTGCAGCTCTGTGCGTGCAGCCCTAAACCTGCAGCCCTAAACCTGCAGCCCTAAACCTGCAGCTCTGTGCATGCAGCCCTAAACCTGCAGCTCTGTGTGTGCAGCCCTAAACCTGCAGCCCTAAACCTGCAGCTCTGTGCATGCAGCCCTAAACCTGCAGCCCTAAACCTGCAGCCCTAAACCTGCAGCTCTGTGTGTGCAGCCCTAAACCTGCAGCCCTAAACCTGCAGTTCTGTGCGTGCAGCCCTAAACCTGCAGCCCTAAACCTGCAGCTCTGTGTGTGCAGCCCTAATCCTGCAGCCCTAAACCTGCAGCTCTGTGCATGCAGCCCTAAACCTGCAGCTCTGTGTGTGCAGCCCTAAACCTGCAGCCCTAAACCTGCAGCTCTGTGCATGCAGCCCTAAACCTGCAGCCCTAAACCTGCAGCCCTAAACCTGCAGCTCTGTGCATGCAGCCCTAAACCTGCAGCCCTAAACCTGCAGCTCTGTACATGCAGCCCTAAACCTGCAGCCCTAAACCTGCAGCTCTGTGCGTGCAGCCCTAAACCTGCAGCCCTAAACCTGCAGCCCTAAACCTGCAGCTCTGTGCATGCAGCCCTAAACCTGCAGCTCTGTGTGTGCAGCCCTAAACCTGCAGCCCTAAACCTGCAGCTCTGTGCATGCAGCCCTAAACCTGCAGCCCTAAACCTGCAGCCCTAAACCTGCAGCTCTGTGTGTGCAGCCCTAAACCTGCAGCCCTAAACCTGCAGTTCTGTGTGTGCAGCCCTAAACCTGCAGCCCTAAACCTGCAGTTCTGTGCGTGCAGCCCTAAACCTGCAGCCCTAAACCTGCAGCTCTGTGTGTGCAGCCCTAATCCTGCAGCTCTGTGCATACAGCCCTAAACCTGCAGCTCTGTGCATGCAGCCCTAAACCTGCAGCCCTAAACCTGCAGCTCTGTGCATGCAGCCCTAAACCTGCAGCCCTAAACCTGCAGCTCTGTGCGTGCATCCCTAAACCTGCAGCCCTAAACCTGCAGTTCTGTGCATGCAGCCCTAAACCTGCAGCCCTAAACCTGCAGTTCTGTGCGTGCAGCCCTAAACCTGCAGCCCTAAACCTGCAGCTCTGTGCGTGCAGCCCTAAACCTGCAGCCCTAAACCTGCAGCTCTGTGCGTGCAGCCCTAAACCTGCAGCCCTAAACCTGCAGCTCTGTGCATGCAGCCCTAAACCTGCAGCCCTAAATGTGTAATCCCGTCGTTCTCACTGCCAGGTTTGCTCCCGGATGAAGCAGGGCCAGAGCAGCCGGTGAGCAACCCCCGGCTCTGCATGGACTGGCATGGGGAAAGCCAGCTGCAGTAAGAGCCCAGCGCAGCTGAAGCACGGCCTCTTCCTCCCGGCCCTCCTCCTCCTCCTGCTGCTCTGCTGCAGGCATGGTAAGGAGCCACGAGTGTCACAGGTGCACCCGTGAGAGGGGCACCCGCAGCCCCAGGAAGGGGACGGGAGCAGAATGCAGCAACACCTGGATGGCCCTGTGCTGCGGGGGGGGGGAGGGAGGGAGGGGGGGGAGCAGGCAGCTGGGCACCCCCACAGCCCTGGAAACCCGTTATCTTCAGAGATAAGGCAGGAAGTTCGAGACACCGATCCTTCCTGACAAAGCTCCTGTTCATCCCCTCGGGCTGAAGGATCTCACCCGGAGCTGCGCTGCGGGGTCAGGGCGCTGCTCCCATGGCCCAGCTGCCCCCACGCAGAATTAGGGCCCCCCAACACCCCCTGGCTGCCTCCCCCACACCCTCAGGTGCCCCCCCAACACCCCCAGGCTGCCCCCCCCACAGCACCCCCGCACTGTGGCACTGGGTGTACAGCAGCCGGTGATGGAGCACACCCACTGGGTTTGCTGCTGCAGGGAGAGCAGCATCTCCAAAAATCGTCTCCTTTGCCAGGCTCAGTGTGGGCTGGGCAGCAGGATGTGCTGTTCTGAGGTGTCCCATCTCATCTCCCATCCCATCCCACCCATTCTCATCCCATCCTATCCTATCCTACCCTCTGCTATCTCCCATTTTATCTCATGCCATCCCATCTTATCTCCTCCCATCTCCCATCTCATCCCATCCCACCTTCCCCCCATCCTACTCCATCCTCCATCCCATCCCATATCTCATACCATTCCACCTGCCATCCCGCCTCCCCTCATCCTATCCCATCTCCTATCCCATTCCATTCTATCTGCCATCCCATCCCCATCCCACCCCACCCATCCCATCTCCTCCCATCCCACCCCACCCATCCCACCCCATCCCATCCCATCCCATCCCATCCCATCCCATCCCATCCCATCCCATCCCATCCCATCCCATTCTGTTCCATCCCATCCCACCCCACCCCACCCCCTCCCACCCCCTCCCACCCCATCCCATCCCCTCCCACCCCATCCCCTCCCCTCCCCTCCCCTCCCATCCCATCCCACCCCATCCCATTCTATCCCATCCCATCCCCTCCCCTCCCCTCCCATCCCATCCCACCCCATCCCATTCCATCCCATCCCATCCCACCCCACCCACCCCCTCCCACCCCATCCCATCCCCTCCCACCCCATCCCCTCCCACCCCATCCCACCCATCCCCTCCCCTCCCCTCCCCTCCCATCCCACCCCATCCCATTCTGTTCCATCCCATAACACCCCATCCCACCCCATCACATCCCATCCCATTCTGTTCCATCCCATCCCACCCCACCCCACCCCCTCCCACCCCCTCCCACCCCATCCCATCCCCACCCACCCCATCCCCTCCCCTCCCATCCCATCCCATCCCACCCCATCCCATTCCATCCCATCCCACCCCATCCCATTCCATCCCATCCCATCCCCTCCCCTCCCCTCCCATCCCATCCCATCCCACCCCATCCCATTCCATCCCATCCCATCCCACCCCATCCCATTCTGTTCCATCCCATAACACCCCATCCCACCCCATCGCATCCCATCCCATCCCACCCCACCCCATCCCATCCCATCCTGTTCTGTCCCATCCCATCCCATCCCACCCCCCACTTCTCCCGCCCCCCCCACACCTCCCCCAGTTTCTTCCCAGTGCAAGATCCTGCGCTGTAACTCGGACTTCGTGGCAGCCACGCTCCACCTGCGTGGCGCGGGCCGCGGTGCCGCGTACTGCACGGCGCTGCGCTCCTACTCGCACTGCACACGCCGCATGGCGCGCACGTGCCGCGGTGACCTGGCCTTCCACTCGGCCGTGCATGGCATCGAGGACCTGATGATCCAACACAACTGCTCCAAGGACGGCCCCACCGCTCCGCCGCGACCACGCGCGCCGGTGCCGGACCACCACAGCTTCCCGGCGTCGGAGATGTGCGACTATGAGAAGGCGTTCCGCTCCAAGCACGGCCGCCCGCCGCGCTACCAGCACTGCGCCGCCTTCGGGGACCCCCACGTCCGCACGTTCCACGACGACTTCCACACGTGTCGGGTGGAGGGCTCCTGGCCGCTGCTGGACAACAAGTTCCTCTTCGTGCAAGCCACCAGCGCGCCCGTGGCCGAGGGCTCCAATGCCACTGTCACCAGCAAGGTGTGCGTCCGCGGGGACAGGACCCCATAGTGAGCCAGGGGGGACCTGGAGGGGATAGGACCCCATAGTGAGCCAGGGGGGACCTGGAGGGGACAGGACCCCATAGTGAGCCAGGGGGCACCTGGAGGGGACAGGACCCCATAGTGAGGCAGGGGGGACCTGGAGGGGATAGGACCCCATAGTGAGCCAGGGGGCCCCTGGAGGGGATAGGACCCCATAGTGAGCCATGGGGCCCCTGGAGGGGATAGGACCCCATAGTGAGCCAGGGGGGACCTGGAGGGGACAGGACCCCATAGTGAGCCAGGGGGCACCTGGAGGTCAGGACCCCATAGTGAGCCAGGGGGGACCTGGAGGGGATAGGACCCCATAGTGAGCCAGGGGGCCCCTGGAGGGGATAGGACCCCATAGTGAGCCAGGGGGGACCTGGAGGGGACAGGACCCCATAGTGAGCCAGGGGGCACCTGGAGGGGATAGGACCCCATAGTGAGCCAGGGGGGACCTGGAGGGAACCCATAATGAGTCAGGGGGCACCTGGAGGGGACAGGGACCCCATAGTGAGTTAGGGGGCATCTGGAGGGACCCCACAATGAGTCAGGGGACATCTGGAGGGGACAGGGACCCCATGGAGTTACAGAGACCCCACAATCTACCATGAGCCCCAGGGGGTTGAATTGACCCCACAATGAGTCAGAGGGCACCAGGAGGGAATAGGGACCACATTAGGGTGACAGGAACCCCGTAGAGTGCCAAGGAACCCACAACGTGGTAGGGGGCCCCAGAGGTGGCAGAGACCCCATAATGAGCCAGGGGGCACCTGGAGGGGACAGGACCCCATAGTGAGCCAGGGGGGACCTGGAGGGGACAGGACCCCATAGTGAGCCAGGGGGCACCTGGAGGGACCCCATAATAAGTCACGGGGCACCTGGAGGGAACAGGGACCCCATAATGAGTCAGGAGTCACCTGGAGAGACCCCATAATGAGTCAGGGGCACCTGGAGGGGACAGGGATCCCATGGAGTTACAGGGACCCCACAATGTGGCAGGGATCCCCAGGAGGTGTCAGAAACCCCATGAGGTATCAGGGGGTCACCAGGAAGGGTCGGGGATCCTATGGAGTACCAGAGACCCCAGAATGTGTCAGGGGTCCCCAGTAGGTAACAGGAACTCCATAGGGTGTCAGGGACTCCATAACATAGCGGAGAACCTATTGGGGTGCCAGGGATCCCCATAACATGTCAGAGACTCTTATGGTGTACCAGGTACCCCATAGGGTGCCACGGACCCCATAATATAGTATCAGCCTTTTTGAGGATCCCCAAAATGTGTCAGAGACTTTTATAGGGTCCCTGGCATCCTATGGGGTTTCTGGCACCTCCTGGGGACCTCTGACTCATCATGGGGCTCTTGGTACCCTACAGGATTCCTGGTATCCCGGTAAAGTCTCTGACATGATATGGGGATCCCTGGCACCCTAAATAGGGTTCCCACCGTTCAATGGGGGTCTCTGGTGGTTTCAGACACCTCCTGGGGACCCTGACACCTTGTGGGTTCTCTGTCCCCTCCTTGGGGTCCTTGGTCCCCCACAGCTGGGGGGCAGCTGTCAGGGTCTCTGGGGGGGGTTCCCAGTGCGTTATGGGGGTCACTAATGGGGTGGAGGGAAACGGGGGGGGATCCTGGGGGCGATGGGGGGATCCTGGATGTGATGTGGGGATCCTGGGGGTGATATGGGGATACTGAGGGTGATTCAGTGGGGATCCTGAGGGCAATGTGGGGATCTTGGAGGTGATGTGGGGATCCCGAGGGCGATGTGGGGATCCTGGGGGTGATGTGAGGATCCCAAGGGTGATGTGGAGATCCTGAGGGTGACGTGTGGATCTTGGGGGTGATGTGGGGATCCTGGGGGCGATGTGGGGATCTTGGGGGTGATGTGGGGACACAGGGTGACACGGGGATCCCGGGGCTGCGCGTTTCTGAGCAGCGCCGTGCCCCCACGTGCCCACCCCCCTCCCCCCCCTCCGCAGCTCACCATCATCTTCAAGAACATGAAGGAGTGCACGGAGCAGAACGTGTACCGCGCTGAGCTGGACAACGTGCCCGCCGCCTTCGAGGACGGCTCGGTGACGGGGGGTGGGGGGCTGCACATCCGCGAGCGCAGCCCCGGGCGGCACGTGGAGATCCGCGCGCCGTACATCGGCACCACCATCGCCGTGCGCCAGGCCGCCCGCCAGCTCTCCTTCTCCATCCGCGCGGCCGAGGAGGTGGCACGCGCCTTCACGGCGGAGCAGGACCTGCAGCTGTGCGTGGCCGGCTGTCCCCGCAGCCAGCGCATCTCCCGCAGCGTGCGCGGCCGTGCGGCGGCGCAGGCGGCGCGGGCGCTCTGCAAAGCCACGCTGCCAGTGGAGGACGTCTACTTCCAGTCGTGCGTCTTCGACGTGGCCATGTCCGGCGACGCCAACTTCACCATGGCGGCTCACGGAGCGCTGGAGGACGCCAGGGATTTCCTCCCCGACGCGGGGAAGCTGCACATCTTCCAGGCCGCAGTGGGATGCCCGCGTGCCCCTCCGCCCTTCGGCCTCCTCCTCCTCCTCTGCAGTCTCTGTGCTCTCTGGTCGCTCCTGTGACCCTCGTCGGCACTTGTGAGCTCCCTGTGCCCCTCATCAGCACTTGTGAGCTTCTTGTGACCTTCCTTGGCACTTGTGAGCATTTTGTAACCCTCGTTGGCACTTGTGAGTTTCTTGTGACCCTCATTGTCACTTGTGGGCTCCTTGTGCCCCACATCTGTCACTTTGTGAGCTCCTCGTGCCCCACATCTGTCACTTGTGAGCTCCTCGTGCCCCTCGCTGGCACTCGCCACCCTTCTGTTGGCACTTGCGGCCGTCGCTGGCACCGTGGGACATGGCACTTCCAAAACGCAACGGGGGATGGGCGCTGCTTCAGCCCCACACAGCACACAGCGACGGACGACCCCAAGGGGTCGAGGTGGGGACATCAGGATGCGCCCACCCCCCTCCGCTGCGCTCCTCTCTCGCTCCTTTGGGTTCCCCCCCCCCCCCCCCTCCCCGTTGGGTTCCCCAGGGACGTGGTGATGTTCCCATTGCGGTTTTCCTGCGGTGCAGCATCGGCACGCGGCCCCACATCGCAGCTTTGGGACTGTGGAGCGGAGCGGGGTTTCCTTCAGAAGGAAATCCGCGTCCCCTGATGCACTGTGAGGGCTCTGGCACCGTATGGGGTCTCTGTCACCTCCTGGCGACCCCTGACACATTATGGGGTGTCACCCTATGGGGTCTCTGATGCCTCCTGAGGACCCCTGACACGTTATAGGGTCTCTGTCACCCTATGGGGTCTCTGTCACTTCCTGGGGGTCCCTGACACATTATGGGATCTCTGTCATCCTATGGGGTCTCTGACGCCTCCTGGGGTCCCCTGACTCATTATGGGATATGTGGTACCCTATGGGATTCCTGGTATCTCCCAGGGAACCCTGACTCCTTATGGGGTCTTGGTACCATGCAGGGTTCCCGGTACCCCCATATCTCTGACATGTTATGGGGACCCCTGGCATCCCAATAGGGTCCCCACCATGTGATGGGGGTCTTCATCACCCTATGGGGTTTCCAGCACCTCCTGGGATCCCCTGACTCATTTGGGGTTATCTCATAATCCTGGCATCCCATATGAGTCCATGCCACATTATGAGGTCTCTGACGCCCTATGGGTTTTCTGACACCTCTTGTGGACCACTGACACGTTATTGTGTCCTGGTACCCTACGGGGTTTCTGGTATCCCATTAAAGTCTCTGATAAGTTATGAGGATCCCTGGCACCCCAAAAAGGTTCCCACCATGTGATCGGGGTCCCTGACACCCTGTGGAGTTCCTGTTACCTACTAGGGACCCCTGACACATTATGAGGTCCCTGTCACCCTATGGGATTTTTGGCACCTCTTGATGGGGTACCTGCCATGTTATTGGGTTCCCTGGCACCCAATGGGGTTTTCAGCACCCTATGGGGTTTTTGGAACCTCCCAGGGACCCCTGCCACATGATGGGGTCTCGGGCACCCTGTGGGGTTCCCCCGCACCTTGGGGTGTCCCTGGGACCCTTCTGCACCGAGCGCGGAAGGATCCATTCCTTCCCCAGATCGGTTCCCCCCCCGCACCCCCGCTGCCCGTTATGGGGTTTCTCCGCTGCTGCCGTCGCTCAGCCCGGAGCGCTGTGACATTAAAGGGCGCTATTTCTGAAGTCCTCATTTCCTGTCACCCGAGAATGCCTCAGCGCTGCGTGACCCCACGGCCACGGGGGATCCGCGTCCCCGTGGGTTCGACCATAGGGGGCAGCACCGGCACGCGGCGGTGCCGCGATCACAGCGCTGCGCGACCGCGGAACGGGAGGTTGGGTAGGAAGGGACCCTATAGATCACAGAACTGTGGGATCACAGCGTGATCCAGTTGGAAGGGACCCTATAGATCACAGAACTGTGGGATCACTGCGTGATCCAGTTGGAAGGGACCCTATAGATCACAGAACTGTGGGATCACTGCGTGATCCAGTTGGAAGGGACCCTATAGATCACAGAACTGTGGGATCACTGCGTGATCCAGTTCGAAGGGACCCTATAGATCACAGAACTGTGGGATCACTGTGTGATCCAGTTGGAAGGGACCCTATAGATCACAGAACTGTGGGATCACTGCGTGATCCAGTTGGAAGGGACCCTATAGATCACAGAACTGTGGGATCACTGCGTGATCCAGTTGGAAGGGACCCTATAGATCACAGAACTGTGGGATCACTGCGTGATCCAGTTCGAAGGGACCCTATAGATCACAGAACTGTGGGATCACTGCGTGATCCAGTTCGAAGGGACCCTATAGATCACAGAACTGTGGGATCACTGCGTGATCCAGTTCGAAGGGACCCTATAGATCACAGAACTGTGGGATCACTGCGTGATCCAGTTGGAAGGGACCCTATAGATCACAGAACTGTGGGATCACTGCGTGATCCAGTTGGAAGGGACCCTATAGATCACAGAACTGTGGGATCACTGCGTGATCCAGTTCGAAGGGACCCTATAGATCACAGAACTGTGGGATCACTGCGTGATCCAGTTCGAAGGGACCCTATAGATCACAGAACTGTGGGATCACTACGTGATTCACTTGGAAGGGACCCTATAGATCACAGAACCTTGGGATCACTGCATGCTTGGGTTGGAAGGGACCCTATAGATCACAGAACTGTAGGATCACTGCATGCTTGGGCTGGAAGGGATCCTATAGATCACAGAACCATGGGATCACTGTGTGATTCACTTGGAAGGGATCCTATAGATCACAGAACCATGGGATCACTGTGTGATTCACTTGGAAGGGATCCTATAGATCACAGAACCATGGGATCACTGCGTGATTCACTTGGAAGGGATCCTACAGAACATAGAACTGTGGGATCACTGCATGATCCAGTTGGAAGGGACCCTATAGATCACAGAAGCATGAGATTTCTGCATGCTTGGGTTGGAAGGGACCCTATAGATTACAGAACCATGGGATCACTGCGTGATTCAGTTAGAAGGGATCCTACAGAACATAGAACCATGGGATCACTGCATGATCCAGTTGGAAGGGATCCTATAGATCATAGAAGCATGAGATTTCTGCATGCTTGGGTTGGAAGGGACCCTATAGATTACAGAACCATGGGATCACTGCGTGATTCACTTGGAAGGGATCTTACGGAACATACAACTGTGGGATCACTGCATGATCCAGTTGGAAGGGACCCTATAGATCACAGAACTGTGGGATCACTGCGTGATCCAGTTGGAAGGGACCCTATAGATCACAGAACTGTGGGATCACTGCGTGATCCAGTTCGAAGGGACCCTATAGATCACAGAACTGTGGGATCACTGCGTGATCCAGTTCGAAGGGACCCTATAGATCACAGAACTGTGGGATCACTGCGTGATCCAGTTCGAAGGGACCCTATAGATCACAGAACTGTGGGATCACTACGTGATTCAGTTGGAAGGGACCCTATAGATCACAGAACCTTGGGATCACTGCATGCTTGGGTTGGAAGGGACCCTATAGATCACAGAACTGTAGGATCACTGCATGCTTGGGCTGGAAGGGATCCTATAGATCACAGAACCATGGGATCACTGTGTGATTCACTTGGAAGGGATCCTATAGATCACAGAACCATGGGATCACTGCGTGATTCAGTTAGAAGGGATCCTATAGAACATAGAACCATGGGATCACTGCATGATCCAGTTGGAAGGGATCCTATAGATCATAGAAGCATGAGATTTCTGCATGCTTGGGTTGGAAGGGACCCTATAGATTACAGAACCATGGGATCACTGCGTGATTCACTTGGAAGGGATCTTACGGAACATACAACTGTGGGATCACTGCATGATCCAGTTGGAAGGGATCCTATAGATCACAGAACCATGGGATCACTGCGTGATTCACTTGGAAGGGATCCTACAGAACATAGAACTGTGGGATCACTGCATGATCCAGTTGGAAGGGACCCTATAGATCACAGAACCATGGGATTTCTGCATGCTTGGGTTGGAAGGGATCCTATAGATTACAGAAGCATGGGATTTCTGCATGCTTGGGTTGGAAGGGACCCTATAGATCACAGAACTGTGGGATCACTGCATGCTTGGGTTGGAAGGGATCCTATAGATCACAGAAGCATGGGATTTCTGCATGCTTGGGTTGGAAGGGACCCTATAGATCACAGAACCATGGGATCACTGTGTGATTCACTTGGAAGGGATCCTATAGATCACAGAACCATGGGATCACTGCGTGATTCAGTTAGAAGGGATCCTACAGAACATAGAACCATGGGATTTCTGCATGATCCAGTTGGAAGGGACCCTATAGATCACAGAACCATGGGATTTCTGCATGCTTGGGTTGGAAGGGACCCTATAGATTACAGAACCATGGGATCACTGCGTGATTCAGTTAGAAGGGATCCTACAGAACATAGAACTGTGGGATCACTGCATGATCCAGTTGGAAGGGACCCTATAGATCACAGAACCATGGGATTTCTGCATGCTTGGGTTGGAAGGGATCCTATAGATTACAGAAGCATGGGATTTCTGCATGCTTGGGTTGGAAGGGACCCTATAGATCACAGAACTGTGGGATCACTGCATGCTTGGGTTGGAAGGGACCCTATAGATCACAGAACTGTAGGATCACTGCATGCTTGGGCTGGAAGGGATCCTATAGATCACAGAACCATGGGATCACTGTGTGATTCACTTGGAAGGGATCCTATAGATCACAGAACCATGGGATCACTGCGTGATTCAGTTAGAAGGGATCCTACAGAACATAGAACCATGGGATCACTGCATGATCCAGTTGGAAGGGATCCTATAGATCATAGAAGCATGAGATTTCTGCATGCTTGGGTTGGAAGGGACCCTATAGATTACAGAACCATGGGATCACTGCGTGATTCACTTGGAAGGGATCTTACGGAACATACAACTGTGGGATCACTGCATGATCCAGTTGGAAGGGATCCTATAGATCACAGAACCATGGGATCACTGCGTGATTCACTTGGAAGGGATCCTACAGAACATAGAACTGTGGGATCACTGCATGATCCAGTTGGAAGGGACCCTATAGATCACAGAACCATGGGATTTCTGCATGCTTGGGTTGGAAGGGATCCTATAGATTACAGAAGCATGGGATTTCTGCATGCTTGGGTTGGAAGGGACCCTATAGATCACAGAACTGTGGGATCACTGCATGCTTGGGTTGGAAGGGATCCTATAGATCACAGAAGCATGGGATTTCTGCATGCTTGGGTTGGAAGGGACCCTATAGATCACAGAACCATGGGATCACTGTGTGATTCACTTGGAAGGGATCCTATAGATCACAGAACCATGGGATCACTGCGTGATTCAGTTAGAAGGGATCCTACAGAACATAGAACCATGGGATTTCTGCATGATCCAGTTGGAAGGGACCCTATAGATCACAGAACCATGGGATTTCTGCATGCTTGGGTTGGAAGGGACCCTATAGATTACAGAACCATGGGATCACTGCGTGATTCAGTTAGAAGGGATCCTACAGAACATAGAACTGTGGGATCACTGCATGATCCAGTTGGAAGGGACCCTATAGATCACAGAACCATGGGATTTCTGCATGCTTGGGTTGGAAGGGATCCTATAGATTACAGAAGCATGGGATTTCTGCATGCTTGGGTTGGAAGGGACCCTATAGATCACAGAACTGTGGGATCACTGCATGCTTGGGTTGGAAGGGACCCTATAGATCACAGAACTGTAGGATCACTGCATGCTTGGGTTGGAAGGGATCCTATAGATCACAGAACCATGGGATTTCTGCATGCTTGGGTTGGAAGGGATCCTATAGATCATAGAACCATGGGATCACTGTGTGATCCAGTTGGAAGGGACCCTATAGATCACAGAACTGTGGGATCACTGCGTGATCCAGTTGGAAGGGACCCTATAGATCACAGAACTGTGGGATCACTGCGTGATCCAGTTGGAAGGGACCCTATAGATCACAGAACTGTGGGATCACTTCATGATCCAGTTGGAAGGGACCCTATAGATCACAGAACCATGGGATCACTGCGTGATTCACTTGGAAGGGATCCTACAGAACATAGAACTGTGGGATCACTGCATGATCCAGTTGGAAGGGACCCTATAGATCACAGAAACATGGGATTTCTGCATGCTTGGGTTGGAAGGGACCCTATAGATTACAGAACCATGGGATCACTGCGTGATTCAGTTAGAAGGGATCCTATAGAACATAGAACCATGGGATCACTGCATGATCCAGTTGGAAGGGATCCTATAGATCATAGAAGCATGAGATTTCTGCATGCTTGGGTTGGAAGGGACCCTATAGATTACAGAACCACAGGATCACTGCGTGATTCAGTTAGAAGGGATCCTATAGAACACAGAACCATGGGATCACTGCATGATCCAGTTGGAAGGGATTGCTGAACCGCTCTCTATCATCTTTGAGAGGTCTTGGAGCATGGGGGAGGTGCCTGAAGACTGGAGGATAGCCAGCGTCACTGCGGCCTTCAAAAAGGGCAGGAAGGAAGATACGGGTAACGATAGGCCGGTCAGCCTCACCTCTGTCCCTGGAAAGGTGATGGAACAGCTCGTGCTGGATGCCATCTCCAGACAATTGGAAGACAAGGAGGTGATCAGGAGTAGCCAGCATGGGTTCACCAAGGGGAGGTCATGCTCGACCGACCTGGTGGCCTTCTATGATGCCTTCACCAGCTGGGTGGATGGGGGGAGGGCGGTGGGTGCGGTCTGCCTCGATTTCAGCAAGGCATTTGATACCGTCCCCCATGGCGTCCTTATAACAAAGCTGAGGAAGTGCGGGATGGATGAGTGGACAGTGCAGTGGGTTGAGAACTGGCTGAGTGGCAGAGTGCAGAAGGTTGTCGTTGGAGGTGCAGAGTCCGGTTGGAGGCCTGTGACCAGCGGTGTCCCCCAGGGGTCCGTGCTGGGTCCGGTCCTGTTCAGCACCTCCATCAGTGACCTCAGGGAGGGATGGAGTCCACCCTGAGCAGTTTGCTGCTGAGCCGAAGTTGGGAGGATTGGCTGCCACGCCTGAAGGCTGTGCTGCCATCCAGCGAGAGCTGGGCAGGATGCAGAGCTGGGCAGGAAGAAACCGGAGGAGCTTTAACAAGAGCAAGTGTAGAGTCTTGCAGCTAGGGAGGAATAATGGCATGCAGCAGTACAGGATGGGGATGAGTGCTGGAGAGGAGCTCTGCACAGAGGGACCTGCGGGTCCTGGGGGACGACAGGTTGACCGTGAGCAGTGTGCCCTCGTGGCCAAGAGGGCCAATGGGATCCTGCGGTGCAGTGCCCTGAAAATGACCCCAAAATGATGCCAAAATCCACTCCAAGTGACTCCAAAATCCCACAGGATGACCCTAAAATCCTTTATCCCATTTCCATGGGCCCCATAGGGCAGCAATGCCCCACAAAGTCCCCCCAGATCCACTCAAAATGACCCCAAAATCCTTTATCCCAATTCCATGGGCCCCATATGGCAGCAATGGCCCCCAAACTGATCCTAAAATCTTTCACTTCAATTCCATGTGCCTCATGTGTTGGTAGTGCCCCCCAAAATGGCCACAAAATGACCCCAAAATCCTTTATTCCCAATTCCATGGGCCCCATATGGCTGCAGTGGCCCCCAAAATGACCCCAAGGTCACCCCAAAATGACCCCAAGGTCACCCCAAAATGACCCCAAGGTCACCCCAGGATGCCCCCAGTGTCCTGCGTGGGCAGCAGGTGGAGGGAGGGGATCCTCCCCCCAAAATGACCCCAAAGTCACCCCAAAATGACCCCAAAGTCACCCCAGGATGCCCCCAGTGTCCTGCGTGGGCAGCAGGTGGAGGGAGGGGATCCTCCCCCCAAAATGACCCCGAAGTCACCCCAAAATGACCCCAAAGTCACCCCAGGATGCCCCCAGTGTCCTGCGTGGGCAGCAGGTGGAGGGAGGGGATCCTCCCCCTCTGCTCTGCCCTGGGGAGGCCTCATCTGGAGCACTGTGTGCAGTTCTGGGCTCCCCAGTCCAAAACAGACAGGGATCTCTTGGAAAGAGTGCAGCGCAGGGCCACAAAGATGGGGAAGGGCCTGGAGGATCTCCCCTCGAAGAAAGGCGGAGTGAACTGGGTCTGTTCAGCCCTGAGAAAAGAAGAGTGAGAGGGGACCTGATCCAGGTTGAGAAGTATCTGAGGGGTGGGGGGCACAGTGGCGAGGCCAGACTCTTTTCAGCAGTGTGTGGGGACAGGACGAGGGGGGACGGGCACAAACTGCAGTGCTGTGGATTTTGGAGTCACTTCGTGGATTTTCGGGTCTTTTTCGGGTCATTTTGGGGGGGCATTGCTGCCATTTGGGGCCCATGGAATTGGAATAAAGGATTTGGGGTTCATTTTGTGAGATTTTGGGGCCGTTTTGGAGACCTGCGCAACCTGGTGTAGGGAACTGATTTGGCAGGAGGGTTGGACTTGAGGATCTCTGGAGGTCCCTTCCAACCTCCATGATCCTGTGATTCTGTGATTCTGTGATTCTGTGATTCTGCAATCCTATAGATCTCAGAACTTTAGGATCACTGCATGGTTGGGTTGGAAAGGACCCTATAGATCATAGGACCATGGGATCCCACGGCTCTGTCATCCATAGGGTCCCTCCAACCCAACTGCTCTGAGCAGCTCAGCGACCCCAACAGTCCGCTGTGGGTGGGGGTGCGGGGGGACCCCGGGGTGGGGGGGTCCCCATTGTCACAGCCCAGGCCACCCACACCCGGCTGCAGCTCAGAGGGATACACTCCAAGTTGTGCTGAGTGTGCCACGGTGTGCCATGCCGTGCCATGCTGTGCCACAGTGTGCCATGGTGTGCCATGCCATGCCATGCCGTGCCATGCCGTGCCATGCCGTGCCATGCCAAGCCATGCTGTGCCACAGTGTGCCATGGTGTGCCATATCATGCCATGCTGTGCCATAGTGTGCCATGGTGTGCCATGCCAAGCCATGCTGTGCCTTAGTGTGCCATGGTGTGCCATGCCATGCCATGTCGTGCCACAGTGTGCCATGGTGTGCCATGCCGTGCCATGCTGTGCCTTAGTGTGCCATGGTGTGCCATGCCATGCCATGCTGTGCCATGCCGTGCCATGCGGTGCCATGCCAAGCCATGCTGTGCCACAGTGTGCCATGGTGTGCCATGCTGTGCCTTAGTGTGCCATGGTGTGCCATGCCATGCCATGCTGTGCCACAGTGTGCCATGGTGTGCCATGCCATGCCATGCTGTGCCATAGCGTGCCATGCCGTGCCATGGTGTGCCATGCCGTGCCATGGTGTGCCATGCCGTGCCATGCTGTGCTATGCCGTGCCATGGTGTGCCATGCCGTGCCATGGTGTGCCATGCCATGCCATGCTGTGCCATAGCGTGCCATGCCGTGCCATGGCGTGCCATGCCGTGCCATGGTGTGCCATGCCGTGCCATGCTGTGCCATAGTGTGCCATGCTGTGCCACAGTGTGCCATGGTGTGCCATGTCGTGCCATGCTGTGCCATTGTGTGCCATGGTGTGCCATGTCGTGCTGTGCCGTGCCATGCAGTGCCATGTCGTGCCATGCCGTGCCATGTTGTGCCATGCCATGCCGTGCAATGCCATGCCGTGCCATGCCGTGCCACAGTGTGCCATGTTGTGCCATGCCATGCCGTGCCGTGCCATGCCGTGCCGCGGTTCTCTGCAGTGCTGCGCACATCTCCGTGCATCTCTCAGATGTGGGCGCGCAGTGCCCGCGGTGCGGACGGTCCCGGGGGGGCACCGCCCCTTCGCAGCGCTGTTCGGTTCTGTACCCATCGCCGCGCGGCGGTGGCACCGCGTGGGGACGGGGATCCCACGCGCACCGCCCCGCACGAAACCCCGCGTGGCACAGCGGGGCCGCGCAGCGCGCGATGTCATTCCCGGAAACGCCTCCAGAGGTCCGTCTGAGCCCACCCGTGGGCACCACGAGACCGCGAACGGGTGACCCACGGAGCGCGGCAGTGCGGGAAAGCAAACGCAGCAGAGCGGCACTGCGGCACAGCACAAACGGCACTGAAACACAGCCGGCATGGCACCATGGCACAGCTATGGCACAGCTATGGCACAGCTCTATGGCACAGCTATGGCACAGCTATGGCACAGCTATGGCACAGCTCTATGGCACAGCTATGGCACAGCTATGGCACAGCTATGGCACAGCTCTATGGCACAGCTATGGCACAGCTCTATGGCACAGCTCTACCACAGCTCTACCACGGCTCTATCACAGCTCTATGGCACAGCTATGGCACAGCTCTAAGACAGCTATGGCACAGCTCTATCACAGCTCTATCACAGCTCTATCACGGCTCTATCACAGCTCTATCACAGCTCTATCACGGCTCTATCACGGCTCTATCACAGCTCTATCACAGCTCCATGGCACGGCTGGCGCTCCATCCCCATTCCCTCGAAGGTTCTCCTGTTCCTCAGTGTGGGGTGCAGCACATCGCCCCATCCCAGCGCTGCACAGCGCTGAGAACACTGAAAACAGGAAATAATAATAATAATAATAATAATAATGGTTCTGTATGCCTTCCCCATGTCGCGTGCCAAAGGAGGGCCGCTCTGAAATTAATGCCTCCTACTGGACTGCGTCGCGCATCCCCACCCCAGGGCGCAGAGCACAGCCCAGAGCTGCTGCGCTGCCTATGGCTCCGTGAAGTGGGGGGGATTGGGGGCGAGGGGGGGGGGGGGGGGGGGAGATCCAAAGCGCGGTTTGAGGTTCAGCTGTGGGGTGGGGAAGCTCTGACCCCACAGGTTGAGGCTGAGCACCGCCCAGCAGCATCCCCGTGCCCACCCCCCCCTCTCCCCCCCCCCCACGCACGGCACACATACACAGCGGTAGAATCGGAATCCTTAGAGCCGGGAGGGGCCGCTGCACACCCCCACCCCCCCACACACCCCCTCCACGAAGAGGGGCACCGACCCCACAGCGTTTGTCATCTCCACGCGAGCACTGACCCGTCCGACACGGGGCGCACCCTCCGGGTTTGGGGGGTGACTCGGAGCAGAGGGTCGTGGCCGGGCTGAGCCCGGGAGAGTGCACCCCCCCCCCCCCCCCCCCTCTCCCCCCCTTTTTTGTTTTCCAGCCGTGCGATGACCGTGGGACACCGCGCACCCGAGGAGCGCTGCCAAAGGAAATGCCTTTTCCTGATCCGCACAGCGCGCCCGTCCGCTCCGGACGCGGTCCGTCCCTCCGACGGCATTCTCTGCTCCCCCCCCCACCCCCCTCCCCCCCCACCCCCCCCCAAAAAAAAAAAAAGTCGCTGGGAGGGACCATATATGGCGAAAAGCGCAGCGCAGAGCGGCCCGGCTCCACCGGCAGCTCCCACCGGGAAACCGGGGCTGTCCCACGGCCGGGCACGCCGGGGGGGGATGGGGGGGGGGGGGGGTTCATCCCGCTGCCCCCCACGCACCCCAAAATCCCTCCGAGTTCCTGCAGCACCGCTCCTTCCCCGCAGCGAGGAGGGGATAACCTCCGACCACCACACAGAGGGAGCAGGGAAACAGCGAGAGCCGCTACGTGCGGGAAGCAGTGCGGCTCCCCCCCCCCTCCCCCAAAAAAAAAACCCAGCAGCCCCCCCCTTTCCGAAGCGCTCCCGATCCCACCCCCGCCCGGAGCGCCGCCGCCGTGGGAACCGCGCGCGTCCCCGCGCGGATGGAGGGCACGGGAGCAAAGGCGAGCGCCGGGGGGGGGGGGATGGGGGGGGGGGGGGGGGGGGGACCGTCCGGGATCGGGAACGCGCCCGGGAGCGGCTGTCGGACCTTTGACGCCCGCGGGTGCGGAGCGCGGCTGTGCGGGGGGAACGTGAGCAATAGGAGATGTGCGGGGGGTCCAACCCGCAGCTATTGGGGGGACACTCGGCAGCCACGCGGGGTACACCCCCCTGTCATCAGGGTACAGTTCACGGCGATCTGGGGTACCACCCTGCAGCTCACTGGGATACACCCCGCAGCTAACCGGGATTCACCCTGTAGCTAACCGAGGTACACCCCACAGCTCACTGGGGTACACCCCGCAGCTAACCGGGGTACAGCGGGGAGCTAACTGGGGTACACCCTCACAGGTAAGCGGGGTACGCGCCACAGGTAACCAGGGTAAAACCCACAGCTAACCGAGGTACAACCTGCAACTGGGGTACCCTCTCACAGCTCATCGGGGTACACCCACAGTTCTTCGGGGTGCCATTGGGGTACACCCCTCCAGAATAACCGAGGTGCATCCTGCAGCTTATCGAGGTTCACCCCACAACTCATTGAGGTACACCCCGCAGTTCATCGGGGTTCACCCCGCAGCTCATTGGAGTACACCCACAGCTCATCGGGGTGCCATTGGGGTACACCCCCCCAGATAACCGAGGTGCATCCTGCAGCTCATTGGGATTCACCCCGCCCCTCACTGGGGTTCACCCCGCACCTCACTGGGGTTCGGTCCACAGCCCATCGGGGTACACGCTGCACCTCACTGGGGTTCACCCGCAGCTCACTGGGGTTCACCCCGCAGTTCATCGGGGTTCCCCCGCAGGTAACAGCACATACGTCATCCCCGAGCACAGTGTGTGCCCGCAGAGCCCGTGGGACAAACAGGGCCACGTGAGGAGCAAAGGACAAAGCGGGCACAAACACGGCCCTACCCCTCCTCCTCCTCCTCCTCCTCCTCCCGGGGGGTGGGGGGAGTCCCGGGGGCCCCCATTTCCCACGGTTTGCTTTGCGAGGGCCGAAGCGTCACCGTTCTGTGCGTCGGCCCTTCCTGAGCCGCCCATGGGACGGGGGGAGAGGGGGGAGAACGAATAAAGCGATAAGGAAGGAAAAGGAGGGGGTCGGGGGGGGGGGGGGGGGGGGGGGGGGGGGACAGAGCCCTTTGGGGGACGCGAGGAGGGGTCTCTGTAGGTCCACGCACGGTCCCTCGGCCCACCCAGGGCTCCCAGGGCTGGACGCCCACCCCCCGCTCACAGCTCTGTCCCCCCCCCCCAGCAGCTGCTGCAATACGGTCCGTGGGGGGCGGGGGAGGGTCCCGCGGCCCTTTCAATGGGGGGATGGCACGGGGGGGGGGGGGGGGGGGGGGGCTCCGCAGGGGGTCCCCAACCGTCCCCCAGCGGGGGCTCCGTGTT
>JAUPFR010000034.1:173409-199012 GCA_036925125.1 Oreortyx pictus | reverse complement strand
GGGGAAACTGAGGCATCCCCCCCCCCCCACCCCCCCCTCCCCCCCCTCCCCCCCCGGCAGTGCGGCGCTGCCAATCTGGGGAGGGGTGAGGCCGTGCACGCGCCTGCGCTCCCCACTATCCATAGGCAGCGCAGCCCACAGCGAACCGCCGCCCCACAGATCGGGGGCTGCGGTGTGGGGCGCACAGCCACGGCGGGAACCGACCCCGCACAGACCCCATAAAACCCCACGTGGAACACGGGGCCCCATCGCCCTGCACGGACCCCGAGACCCATAGCCCCACCGAGTCCCCATCGCCCTGCACAGACCCCATAACCCCACAGCCCTACAGTGATCCCCATAGCCCCATTGAGACCCCATAGCCCCATATGGGAACCGGACCCCATCACCCTGCACAGACTCTGGAATTCCATAGTCCCATACAGACCCTGGGACCCTATAGTCTGATATGGACCCCCCAGATCCCATAACCTCACACAGACCCTGGGATCCCATAACCCCAGGCGGGACATGGGACCCCATAACCTTCCACAGACACCAGAATCCCATAACCCGATCCCATCACCACACACAGACCCCATCACCCTGCACAAACCCTGCGACCCCAGAGCCCCACAAAGACCCCATAACCCCACCCAGATCCCATAACCCTACACGGAACATGGGACCCCATACTCCTGCACAGACCCTACTCCTGCACGGACCCTGGGACCCCATAGCCCCACAAAGACCCCATAGCCCTGCACATACTCTGGGATCCCATAATCCTACACCAGACCCTGGAACCCCATAACCCCACACCGAACATGGACCCCATAACCCCACACCGAACATGGGACCCCGTAACCTCACCCAGATCCCATAAACCCACACAGATCCTATGTCCCCACACCGAACATGGGACCCCCATAACCCACACCGAGCATGGGACCCCGTAACCTCACCCAGATCCCATAAACCCACACAGATCCTATGTCCCCACACCGAACATGGGACCCCCCATAACCCCACACAGATTCCGTAACCCCACACGGAACACAGGACCCCATAGCCCCCGCTCGGACCCCCCCGGCCCCCACCGGGGCTGCAATGCACCGCAGTGCCGGAGCGGGCACCGGGAGGTCGGATTTGGGGCGGCCCCATAAGATCCGATTTGGGGTCCGGAGCCCCACAGTCCGCGCTGAGCGCTCCGGCCCCTCCCCCCCCCCCCCCGCCCCTCCCCCCCCCGGCGTTCTTTCCGTGGGCGGTGCAGCAGCGGAGGACCTTTGGCCGAATTGGAACACGCGCGGCCAACGGCGCTGCGCCGGAACACGCGTGGGGTGGGGGGGGGGGGGGCGGTGCTGAAGGGCGCGAAGGGAGCGTGGGGCTGCGTGAGGGAACTGCGGGGATGCGGAGTGGGGTTATGGGGCTTTGGGATGGAGCTGTGGGGCTGAGGGGTGGGGTTCTGGGGCAGTGGGGTCGGGTTGTGGGGCGGGGGGAGGGCGCTGGGGGGGGATTTGGGATGAAGTTGTGGGGTTGGGGGGCGGGGTTGTGGGATGGAGTTGTGGGGCTTTGAGATGGAGTGGAGGGGCTGAGGGGTGGGGCGGAGGGGAGGACTTGTGGGGCTGGGATGGGGAAGTGGGGCTGCAGGAGGGCATTGTGGGGCAGTGGGGTCGGGTTGTGGGGCGGTGAGGTCGGGTTGTGGGGCGGTGGGGTCGGGTTGTGGGGGTGGCGGTCGGGGGCGTCGGGTGTGGGGCGGTGGGGTCGGGTTGTGGGGCGGTGAGGTCGGGTTGTGTGGGGCGGTGGCGTCGGGTTGTGGGGCGGTGGGGTCGGGTTGTGGGGCGGTGGCGTCGGGTTGTGGGGCGGTGGGGTCGGGTTGTGGGGCGGTGGGGTCGGGTTGTGGGGCAGGATGGGGCTGTGGGGACGGATGTTATGGGTCTGTAGGATCCCATGGGGCGTCACAGCCCCTGACCCATCGGGGCACCTCCATCCCGCGCCCCACACATCTCTGCCCCACACAGGAGCGCCCCAAATCGTGGGGTGACCCCAATGTGTGGGGGGGTGACCCCTTCAGCCCCCCCCCCCCCCCCCCCGGACCCCCCTACTCCCCCCGCCCCCTATGGGGCACTGCGCCGGGAGCGGCTCCGGCTGGGGACAACAACAGCAGGGGGGGGGGGGGGGGGGGCAATCCTCGATCTGTGGGGAGATGTGGGGCTGGGGGGGCGTGGGGGGGGGGGGCGCGTTTGAGTTCTCCCGGAGCCCCACGGACCGCCCCATAGATGTGGGCAGCGCGGGGTTGTTTACACAACTGGACCCGGGCGACCCTACAAAAACAATGGCTTTAATGCACACGGAGCGCGGGGCGTTAAAAAAGGGGCTGCCGAAGTGGGGGGGGGGCGGGGGGGGGGGGGGGGGGGCACCCCAGAAGGGGCCGCTGTGCCACAGTCACTGCCCCCCCCCGCTCCTGTCCCCACCACCCACACGCGCCCCCTCCCCCACCCTATGTACCCCCCTCACTCCCAGCCCCATACATGCCCCCCCCCCCCCCCCACCCCGAGAATAAAAGTGACATAAAAGCAGATAAAAAACCCTAAAAACCCTTTGGTCCGATTTGGGGGGGGGGGGACACCTGGTGACCCCCACGTGTGGGGGCAGCGCCGCGTCCCCACGGAAGGTGCCCCGCCCCCCCCCCCCCCCACCCCCTCCCCCCCCCCCCCCCGTCCATCGGCGCAGCACTGCTGCCCCACGGCGGCAGCGCGGCCACACAGCGCCGGGACTGCGCATTCGGGTGGGGGGGGGAGGGGGGGGGGCGTGGGGGGGGGGGACACGCGTGTCCGGGTGAGCTGGTGGCACTGCGACACGTGTGTCCCCGCAGCCTGCGGGCACTGCTGGTGCTGGGACACTGCTGGTACTGGTGGCACTGGGGACACAAAGGGGACACGCGTGTCCGTGTGAACTGGTGGCACTGGGACGTGGGGGGGAGGGGGAGGGGGGGGGGCGCGGTGAGGGGGGGAAGGGGAGGGGGGGACATGGGGTGGGGACACAGAACTGGGGGGTATGGGGTGGGGGGGGACAGGGGGTGGGGGGGTACATGCGGGGGGGGGGGTGACATGGGGTGGGGGACACAAAGGGGACACGCGTGTCCGTGTGAACTGGTGGCACTGGGACGTGGGGGGGGGGGGGGGGGCGCGGTGAGGGGGGGAAGGGGAAGTGACACAGGGGAGGGGGGACATGGGGTGGGGACACAACTGGGGGGTATGGGGTGGGGGGGACAGGGGGTTGGGGGGGTACATGCGGGGGGGGGGGGTGACATGGGGTGGGGGACCACGGGGAGGGACACAGGGCAGGGGGTATGGGATGGGGGGGACATGGGGGGGGGACATGGGGCAGGAGGGACAGAGGGCGAGGGAGACATGGGGAGGGGGGGACACGGGGTTGTGGGGGGACATACGGGGGGGGGGAAATGGGGTGGGGGGGGCGTGGGGGGGGCGCAGCCGCGGTGCCGGGGACGGCCGCCCCACCTCAGTACACCGCTTCATCCCCGTTGTCATCGCTGTCCCCCCCGAAGTCCTCCCCGTTGTCGAAATAGGACATGATGTAATCCGTCTCCTGGGGGCGGGGGCACAGCGGGGTCACCTCACGACCCCCCCCCCTTGGGACCCCCGACCCCAAAGCCGATCCCATAACCCCAACATTAATCCCAACCCCCTAACCCTGACCCCATAACCCCGACACTAATCCCGACCCCATAACCCTGACTCAACCCTGTAACCACAATCCCAATCCCCTAATCCCAAACCCACAATCCCAATCCCCTAACCCCAAACCCACAATCCCAATCCCTAACCCCAATCCCATAATCCCAATCCCCTAACCCCAATCCCACAATCCCAATCACATAATCCCAACCCAAACCCGTAATCCCAACCCTAATCCCACTCCCAGCCCCAACTCTGACTCTAAAACCCCAACTCCAACCCCATGATCCCAATCCAACCACAATCCCATAACCCCAACATTGATCCCAACATTAATCCCAGGCCCCAATCCCAACCCCATAACCTCAACTCCAACCCCATAACCCTGACCCCATAACCACAACACTAATCCCAATCCCAACTCCAACCCCATAACCCCAACCCCATAATTCCAATCTCAACTCCATACCCAACCCTGACCCATAACCCTGACCCCACAGCCCCAATGCTAATCCCAATCCCACCCCTAACCCCAACCCCATAGCCCCCACCCTGACCCCATAACCCTAATCCCAAGGCCAACCCTAAGCATAACTCCAACCCCATAACCCTGATCGCAGCCCCCCAATGCCACCACCCATCCCCAATCCCATAACCCCGACCCCATAAGACAAAAGCCAATACCAATCCCACCCCTAACCCCACCCCATAGCCCTGACCCCACCCCATGGCCCCAACCCCACTCCCAGCATTGTCACCGCCAATCCTGACCCCATAACCCCAACCCCACACTGCTGCCACCAAAATCCCTGCCCCACAGCCCTGACCCCCAACCCCACCCCATAACCCCGATCCTGTCCCGCCCCCACCATCCCAAATCACATAACCTATAACCCCCCACCCATAACCACACCCCCACCCCAAAGCCCCGCCCCCATATCCCAAACCCCGCCCCATAACCCCACCAGTAACCAGTCCCACCCCACAACCCCGCCCCATAACCCCACCAGTAACCAGTCCCACCCCACAACCCCGCCCCATAACCCCACCAGTAACCAGTCTCACCTCATAACCCCACCCCATAACCCCACCAGTAACCAGTCCCACCCACAACCCCGCCCCATAACCCCACCAGTAACCAGTCTCACCTCATAACCCCACCCCATAACCCCGCCCCAAGACCCCACCCCCATAACCCTACCCCATAACCCCGCCCCATAACCCCACCAGTACCAGTAACAGTCCCACCCCATATCCCCGCCCCATAACCCCACCAGTAACCAGTCCCACCCCATAACCCCACCCCATAACCCCGCCCCAAGACCCCGCCCCATAACCCACCCCATAACCCTGCCCCATAACCCCACCAGTAACCACTCCCACCCCATATCCCCGCCCCATAACCCCGCCCCATAACCCCGCCCCAAGACCCCGCCCCATAACCCCGCCCATAACCCGCCCCATAACCCCGCCCCATGACCCCGCCCCATAACCCCACCCCAAGACCCCGCCCTTATCGCAATCCCCACCCCACAATCCCAACCCTACCCCAAGCCCCGCCCCCACCCACAACCCCGACCAATCCCATAGCTCTGTTCCACGCCAAGCCCCGCCCTAACCCCGCCCCCATCTGAAGCCCCGCCCCCACTCACTACCCCCGACCAATCCCATAGCTCCGCCCCACGCCAAACCCCGCCCCTAACCCAAACCCCGCCCAATCACAAGCCCCGCCCCTCCCCATAACCCTGCCCACTACCCAAGCCCCGCCCACAAACAAGCCCCGCCCATCGCCCCGTCCCCTCCAAACCCCCAACCGTAACCCCTCCCCTAGCCCCGCCCCCTCCCCGGCCACGCCCATCTCCCCGCCCCCATCCTAGCCCCGCCCCTCCCGGCTCCGCCCCCTCCCCGCCCCCGCCCATCTCCCGCCCCCTCCCCGGCCCCGCCCATCTCCCCGCCCCCACCCCGGCCCCGCCCATCTCCCCGCCCCCACCCCGGCCCCGCCCATCCCCGCCCCCGCCCATCTCCCCGCCCCCTCCCCGCCCCGCCCCCACCTTCTTCGTGCTCCTCCTCGTCGTACTCCTCCCCCTCCTCGTCGCGCCCCCTCCCCCTCCTCCTCCTCTTCTCCTCCTCCTCCTCCGACGTCACCTCCTCCTCCTTCTTCTCCAGACGCTGCGGGGGTGGGGGGGCACCGTGCAGAGCGAACCCCCCAAAGTTAGGAGCCCCCCACCCCCCCCCCAAAAGTAAAGACCCCCAAAGTGAACCCCCCCCCCGCCCCCCCCCCACTGCAGCCCCATTACCTCCAGTTTCTTTATGGTCTCCTCCTTATCCAGGGTGGGGGGGAGCGGCGCAGTGTGGGGGAGGGGCGCAGAGCTCCCTGTGTGGGGCGGGGGGAGGGGGGGGGTCACCCTGGGGGTGGATTTGGGGGGGGGGGGGAGATGATGTCGGGGGGGGACATGGGGGGCAGTGCCACACTCACGGCCTTTGCGCATCCGCCGCACGCGGATCTTCAGCTCCCGCGGGAACCGCCGCCAATCTGTGGGGCGATGTGCAGCACCTTAACCCCCCCAACCCCCTGCCCCACAGCACTGCCCCACAGCCACGTTCCACACGATGGCCCCATCTGTGGGGCACCCCATAGCACCCCCTGCCCCACAGCAGCCCCACACCTGGGTTCCACTCGATGGCCCCATCTATGGGGCACCCCATAGCACCCCCTGCCCCACAGCACTGCCCCACAGCCACGTTCCACCCGATGGCCCCATCTGTGGGGCACCCCATAGCACCCCCTGCCCCACAGCAGCCCCACACCTGGGTTCCACTCGATGGCCCCATCTATGGGGCACCCCATAGCACCCCCTGCCCCACAGCAGCCCCACACCTGGGTTCCACTCGATGGCCCCATCTGTGGGGCACCCCATAGCACCCCCTGCCCCACAGCAGCCCCACACCTGGGTTCCACCCGATGGCCCCATCTGTGGGGCACCCCATAGCACACCCCGCCCCATAGCAGCCCCACAGCCATGTTCCACCCGATGGCCCCACCTCTGGGGCACCCCATAGCACCCCCTGCCCCACAGCATCCCCACACCTGGGTTCCACCCGATGGCCCCATCTATGGGGCACCCCATAGCACCCCCTGCCCCACAGCCACGTTCCACTCAATGGCCCCATCTATGGGGCACCCCATAGCAGCCCCTGCCCCACAGCACCGCCCCACAGCCACGTTCCACACAATGGCCCCATCTATGGGGCACCCCATAGCACCCCCTGCCCCACAGCCACGTTCCACCTGATGGCCCCATCTATGGGACACCCCATAGCACCCCCTGCCCCACAGCAGCCCCACACCTGGGTTCCACTCGATGGCCCCATCTATGGGGCACCCCATAGCACCCCCTGCCCCACAGCAGCCCCACACCTGGGTTCCACTCGATGGCCCCATCTGTGGGGCACCCCATAGCACCCCCTGCCCCACAGCACTGCCCCACAGCCACGTTCCACTCAATGGCCCCATCTGTGGGGCACCCCATAGCATCCCCTGCCCCACAGCACTGCCCCACAGCCACGTTCCACCTGATGGCCCCATCTATGGGGCACCCCATAGCACCCCCTGCCCCACAGCCACGTTCCACTCGATGGCCCCATCTATGGGGCACCCCATAGCACCCCCTGCCCCACAGCACTGCCCCACAGCCACGTTCCAGTCGATAGCCCCACCTATGGGGCACCCCATAGCACCCCCTGCCCCACAGTCACGTTCCACTCAATGGCCCCATCTGTGGGGCACCCCATAGCACCCCCTGCCCCACAGCAGCCCCACACCTGGGTTCCACTCGATGGCCCCATCTATGGGGCACCCCATAGCGCCCCCTGCCCCACAGCCACGTTCCACCTGATGGCCCCATCTATGGGGCACCCCATAGCACCCCCTGCCCCACAGCACTGCCCCACAGCCACGTTCCACTCGATGGCCCCATCTGTGGGGCACCCCATAGCACCCCCTGCCCCACAGCCACGTTCCACACGATGGCCTCATCTGTGGGGCACCCCATAGCACCCCCTGCCCCACAGCACTGCCCCACAGCCACGTTCCACCTGATGGCCCCATCTATGGGGCACCCCATAGCACCCCCTGCCCCACAGCCACGTTCCACCTGATGGCCCCATCTGTGGGGCACCCCATAGCACCCCCTGCCCCACAGCACCGCCCCACAGCCACGTTCCACACAATGGCCCCATCTGTGGGGCACCCCATAGCACCCCCTGCCCCACAGCACTGCCCCACAGCCACGTTCCACCCGATGGCCCCATCTGTGGGGCACCCCATAGCACCCCCTGCCCCACAGCCACGTTCCACTCGATGGCCCCATCTATGGGGCACCCCATAGCACCCCTGCCCCACAGCACTGCCCCACACCTGGGTTCCACCCGATGGCCCCATCTATGGGGCACCCCATAGCACCCCCTGCCCCACAGCACTGCCCCACAGCCACGTTCCACTCGATGGCCCCATCTGTGGGGCACCCCATAGCACCCCCTGCCCCACAGCCACGTTCCACCCGATGGCCCCATCTGTGGGGCACCCCATAGCACCCCCTGCCCCACAGCAGCCCCACACCTGGGTTCCACCCGATGGCCCCATCTGTGGGGCACCCCATAGCACCCCCTGCCCCACAGCCACGTTCCACTCGATGGCCCCATCTATGGGGCACCCCATAGCACCCCCTGCCCCACAGCACTGCCCCACAGCCACGTTCCAGTCGATAGCCCCACCTATGGGGCACCCCATAGCACCCCCTGCCCCACAGTCACGTTCCACTCAATGGCCCCATCTGTGGGGCACCCCATAGCACCCCCTGCCCCACAGCAGCCCCACACCTGGGTTCCACTCGATGGCCCCATCTGTGGGGCACCCCATAGCACCCCCTGCCCCACAGCCACGTTCCAGTCGATGGCCCCATCTATGGGGCACCCCATAGCAGCCCCTGCCCCACAGCAGCCCCACACCTGGGTTCCACCCGATGGCCCCATTTATGGGGCACCCCATAGCATCCCCTGCCCCACAGCCATGTTCCACACAATGGCCCCATCTATGGGGCACCCCATAGCACACCCTGCCCCACAGCAGCCCCACAGCCACGTTCCACTCGATGGCCCCATCTGTGGGGCACCCCATAGCACCCCCTGCCCCTCAGCACTACCCCACACCTGGGTTGCACTCGATGGCCCCATCTGTGGGGCACCCCATAGCACCCCCTGCCCCACAGCACTGCCCCACAGCCACGTTCCAGTCAATAGCCCCACCTATGGGGCACCCCATAGCCCCCCCTGCCCCACAGCCACGTTCCACCTGATGGCCCCATCTATGGGGCACCCCATAGCACACCCCGCCCCATAGCAGCCCCACAGCCATGTTCCACCCGATGGCCCCATCTATGGGGCACCCCATAGCACCCCCTGCCCCACAGCATCCCCACACCTGGGTTCCACCCGATGGCCCCATCTATGGGGCACCCCATAGCACCCCCTGCCCCACAGTCACGTTCCACTCAATGGCCCCATCTATGGGGCACCCCATAGCACCCCCTGCCCCACAGCAGCCCCACACCTGGGTTCCACTCGATGGCCCCATCTGTGGGGCACCCCATAGCACCCCCTGCCCCACAGCAGCCCCACACCTGGGTTCCACTCGATGGCCCCATCTGTGGGGCTGCTCAGCTGGTACTTATCCGAGTAGCGCTCAATGTCTGCGGGACGACGGCACAGGGGACATCAGAAGGACGATCCCGGGGGGGGGGGGAGGGCGGGGTGGGGGGGAGGGCGGGGGAGGGGCACCCGATGTGGGGCCGCCCCATACCTCTGTGGGGTGCCCTGGGCCGGACGAAGTAGGGCAGCCCCTTCATGGCCCCGCGCAGCTCCTGCTTCAGCGCCAGCATGTACTCCGCTTCCTCCCCTCCCGGCAGCGGCACCGCGCGGCACTCCACGGCCTGCGGGGTCACGCGTGGGGTTGTGGGGCTGACCCCCAACCCCCCCCCCCCCCCCCCTCAAATCCCCGCCCCAAAAGTGAAACTCACCGGGAACAGCGGGGACGGCTGTAGGGTGGGGGGCGGCAGCGCATCGCCCTTCCCGATGCCCACCGCCTCCGCGCTGAACGTCAGCGCCCCACGGCCCCGAGCGCGGCCCCGAGACGCCATGGGGCACCGGGGGGGGACGCTGGGGGGCGGGAGGTGAGGATGGGGGGACCTGGGGGGGAAACGCTACGGGGTGGGGGGGGGGGGGGGGGGGATGAGGACGCAAGGCAGCCCTATGGGGTGGGGAGGGGACGCAGGGGGGAGCGGAGAGCCCCTATGGAGTGGGGGGGGATATGTGGGGCGCCCCTATGGGGTGGAAGAATGTATGGGGGGCAGCACTATAGGGTGGGGGGGGGGGGGGGGGCGAGGACCCGGAGCAGCCTTATGGGGCGGGGATGGGGGGGGGGGGATGCACCGGTGAGCAGGGCGCCCCTATGGGGTGGGTGGGGGGGGGTACCCTTGTAGGGGAGTAGGGGATATGTGGGGCAACCCTATGGGGTGGGGGGGACACCCTTGTAGGGGAATGGGGACATATGGAGCGCCCCTATGGGGTGGGGGGGCGTATGGGGCGCCCCTATGGGGTGGGTGGGGACACCCCTATGGAGGAGCGGGGAATATATGGGGCGCCCCTATGCAATACGGGGAACGACACATGGGGCGGCCCCACGGGATATGGGGCGGCCCCACGGGATATGGGGCGGCCCCACGGGACGCGGATCCCCCCCACAGCCCACTCCGGTACCTGCACCGCGCATGCGCCGCCCGACCACGCGCGTCCGGGCGCGCGCGCGGAGAAAACAGCTTCTGGAAAGGGCGGGGTCAGAGCTCCCGATCCGCGCTGATTGGTGGAAGGAGGAGCCAATCAGAGGGCGGGGACAGGAGAGGGGCGGGGATGAGTGGGGCGGGACGTGGGGGGGGGGGGGGGGTTCCCTCTCGCTGCCCCCCACCCGCACCGCCCCATTGCCCGCCGCCCCACTGAGCTGTGCCCCACACCTCTGTCACCCCACGCCCCCCAGCCCTGCTGTGCTGTGCCCCCCCCCCCCCCCCCCCCGCAGGTGACCCCACGAGGACCTCGCAGGGACCCAACATAACCCCACGGGGGACCCAACAGTGACCCCACAGTGACCCCACGAGTGACTCGTGCCCCACAGCGGCCCCATTTAGGGGTCACAGTGCCGCGTACGGCCGCGCGGGGCAGTGGGCGGCGGCCACGAAGCGGTGCGAGACCGGCGAGGGAAGCGGGGGGGGGGGGGGGGGGGGGGGGGAGGGGCGTGGGGGCACCGCGGCGGTGTCACGCGAATAAAGGAGCGCGGGGACAGCGCAGTGCGGCGGCATCCCGACCCCACGGCCGAACTGCGGCGGTGGCAGAGGGGCTGTGCCCCCCCACACCCCCCCACACCCCACAGCACCGCGCCCGGAGCTCTATGGCTGCGGCCCCCCCAGGGGGACCCCGATCCTATGGGGCTGAGGGGCGCGGCGCAGGCAGTGGGGCCGCGCTGTGGGGCAGAGCAGTGGGGCCGCGCTGTGGGGCAGAGCTGTGGGGCCGCGCTGTGGGGCAGAGCAGTGGGGCTTCACTGTGGGGCAGAGCAGTGGGGCTGCACTGTGGGGCAGAGCTGTGGGGCCGCGCTGTGGGGCAGTGCCTTGGGGCTGCACTGTGGGGCAGTGCCTTGGGGCCGCGCTGTGGGGCAGTGCCTTGGGGCTGCGCTGTGGGGCAGAGCAGTGGGGCCGCGCTGTGGGGCAGAGCAGTGGGGCCGCGCTGTGGGGCAGAGCAGTAGGGCCGCGCTGTGGGGCAGTGCCTTGGGGCTGCGCTGTGGGGCAGAGCAGTGGGGCCGCGCTGTGGGGCAGAGCAGTGGGGCCGCGCTGTGGGGCAGTGCCTTGGGGCTGCGCTGTGGGGCAGAGCAGTGGGGCCGCGCTGTGGGGCAGAGCTGTGGGGCTGCACTGTGGGGCAGAGCAGTGGGGCCGCGCTGTGGGGCAGAGCAGTGGGGCTGCACTGTGGGGCAGAGCTGTGGGGCCGCACTGTGGGGCAGTGCCTTGGGGCTGCACTGTGGGGCAGAGCAGTGGGGCTGCGCTGTGGGGCAGAGCTGTGGGGCCGCGCTGTGGGGCAGTGCTGTGGGGCAGAGCAGTGCGTGCAGTGAGCGCTGCAGAACAGTACTGCAATGTGGGCAGATGGGGGGGAGGAGGAGGAGGATGGGGAGGAAGGTGGCGGTGGTGGTGATGGTGGTGGTGATGATGAAGGGGAGAGGAGGAAGATGGTGGCGGCGGTGATGATGGTGGCAGTGGTGGTGATGAAGATGATGAAGGGGAGAGGAGGAGGAGGATGGTGGAGAACGATGGCAGCAGTGATGGTGGTGCTCATGGTGGTGGTGGAGAATGATGGCGGTGGTGGTGGAGGAGGATGATGATGGTGATGAAGAACGACGATGGTGGTGGTTGCGTAGAACGATGGTGGAGGTGGAGGATGGCGATGGTGATAACGGGGGGAGGACGGTGGTGAGGAGGATGAAGGGGGGAGGAGGAGGAAGATGGTGGAGGATGGTGGTGGTGGTGGTGATAATGATGGTGGTGGGAGGATGGTGGTGGTGAGGATGATGAAGGGGAGGAGGAGGAGGGTGGTGGTGAGGATGATGAAGGGGAGGAGGAGGAGGGTGGTGGTGAGGATGATGAAGGGGAGGAGGAGGAGGGTGGTGGTGAGGATGATGAAGGGGAGGAGGAGGAGGGCGGTGGTGAGGATGATGAAGGGGAGGAGGAGGAGGGTGGTGGTGAAGGATGGTGATGATGGCGGAGGTGACGACGACGGTGGCGGTAGCAGTGGTGGTGATGGAATGGCGGTGAGGATGAGGAAGGGGGAAGGAGAGCCACGGTCCAAGCGTTCACCCCCCACCCGCAGCTCCCACTAACCCACGTCCCCCCGCACAACACCCACTGGTTCCTCGAGCACCCCCAGGGTGGGCGGCTCCACCGCCTCCGTGCGCAGTTCATTCCAGCGCCTGACCACCCTTTCTGAGAAGCAATATTTCCTAACGCCTGACCCGAATCTCCCCGGGCACAGCCTGAAACCATCCCCTCTAGTCCTCCCAGTAATGACACGAGAGCAGAGGCCGGACGCAACTCACTACAACCTCCCTTCGGGAAGATAGAGAGGGCGGCGAGGTGTCCCCTGAGCCCCCTTTTCTCCAGGCTGAACGTTCCCGGCTCCCTCGGCCGCTCCTCGTCAGTCTCGTGCTCCAGACCCCTCCCCAGTTTTGGTGCCCTTCTCTGAACACGCTGCCGTGCTCCACGTCTTTCCCGTAGCGAGGGGCCCAACACTGAACGCAGTACTCGAGTAGTGCATTAAGAGTTAAAGAGTTAATGACTCCAACTCCATGGATCATTGATATTTTCCGGGTAGACCTGTCTCAGAAGACAAGAACTCCATTCCCCAGAGGACTGTGCGATGCTTTGCATCTTTCCGTATTTTCCGCTCAGAGGGAAAAAAACTGTCTGCGGTCACGGACACGCTCTTTCCTTCGGGATCACTCAGCAGCGGGTGCTCGCTGCCGTCCGCCTTCAGCGTTAGCGTACGGCCTTCGGTCTCTCGGACACTCTCTCTTGCTCATTTGATCCATTAGCCTCAATTCCAATTATATTGTATTACGCTGTGTTATTTTGCTTTCTGATATCATATTCAGTAAATCAGCTTTCCTCCTCAGATCGCTGCCGCTGTTTTGTTTCTGGGCCCGTCTCCCTTTTTCCCTTGTCCCTTTTCCCCCTTCCCCTTTCCTGGGCCGTGGGTCTGCGGGTCCCCCGCACCAATCGTCACGGGACCGGGCCGGTCCAGCCCGGTACACCGTTGCCATCAGCGCACAGCTCTGCAGCCCGGCCGGGTCCCGCTGTAGGACCTCGCTACCCCCGGGCAGATCCACAGCCCCGGCCAATTTGGTGTCATCTGCAATCTTACTGAGGGTGCACTCCACGCCCTCATCCGGGTCATCAGTAAAGGTATTGAAGAGGACAGGCCCCAGCGCCGACCCCTGGGGGACTGTCATGCTTTTAGGATTTTTTTTGTTGTTGTTGTTGTATTGTTGATATTCCACATCATAACCTCACGTGGTGTGTTGGGAGTTGGAGAGTTCATGCTGCATCTCTGTGGCTCATCCATAGTTACGGATATGCCTGTCTCAGAAGAGAGGGAGAACTCCATTCCCCAGAGGACTCGGCGATGCTTTGTATTTTTACGTGTTTTCCGCTCAGAGGGAATAGATAAAAACGGTCTGTGGACACGGGACACTCTCTTTCCTTCGGGATCGACCCAGCAGTGGGTGCTCGCTGCCGTATCGCCTTCAGCGTTAGCGTACGGCCTTCGCTTTATCGGACACTCTCTCGCCCATTCTGTTTGATTCATTGGGCTCAGTTCCAACTGTACTGTATTGTATTGCGTTATTTTACTTCCTCATATCTTATTTAGCAAATCAGCTTTTCCTCCTCAGATCGTCGCCGCCGTTCTGTTTCTTTTTCGGGGCTCATCTCCCTTTTCCCTTTCCCCCTTCCCCTTGTCCGGGCTGTGGGCCTGCGGGTCTCCCTCCTTAGTCGTCGCGGAACCGAGCCGAACCAGCCCACAAACCGTCTACAGGGACCCCACTGGTGACCAGCTGGATCGAACACCATTCGCCACCACTCTCTGAGCCCGGCCCTCCAGCAGCTCCTCACACCAGCCGGGAGTGTACCCGTCCACGCCACGGGCTGCAGCGCGTCCCGTTCCGCGGGACGATCCCGTGGGAGACAGTGCCAAAGGCTTTGCTGATGTCTACGTAGACCAACAGCCTTTCCCTCATCCGCCGGACGGGTCACTGGATCGTAGATCGGGTTGGTCGAGCTCGACCCGCCCTTCATGAACCCACGTTGGCCGGACCTGATCCCCCGCTCATCCCGCCCGTGCCGCGCCATCTCCCTCAAGACAATCTGCTCCGTGAACCTTCCCCGGCACCGAGGTGAGGCCGACAGGCTGCAGTTCCCCGGATCGTCCTTACGGCCCTTCTTGTAGATGGGGGTCACGCTGGCGAGCCTGCGGTCTGCCCGGACTCCTGTTGACACACGGGGCGCTGACGGGTGATGGGAAGCGGCTCGGCTCTCTCCTCCGCCAGCTCCCTCTGCACCCTCGGGTGGATCTCGTCTGGACCCGCGGACTTGCGTTCAGTCCAGCTGGAGCAGTAGGTCCGCGACCGTTTCCTCCAGGATCACGGGGGGCTCAGTCTGTTCCCCAGCCAGGATTAGCAGGTCGGGGTACCCTGAGGATAACTGCTCTGACTGTCAGAGTCAGACGTCAGGAAGGCGTTCCGAACCTCCGCCTTTTCCTTATCCTCAGGGGTCACGCTCCCAGCCTCACCCGGTAAGGAGTGGAGATCCTCCTTCGTCCTCCTCTCACTGTTGATGTAGAAGAGCTTCTTGCTCCTTTCAACTCCAGCGGCCAGCTTAAATTCAAGCAGGGCTTTTGCCTTCCTGATTTTCCCTCTACACATCTTAACGACTTCTTTGTACTCATATCCCGGGTTGCCCGGCCCTCCTTCCACGGGGGGGTACGTTCCCCTTTTCTCCTGGAGCCTCAGGAGGAGCTCCCTACTCATCCGCGCCGGCTCCTTTTGCGGCTCGGAGGGACCGCCCGCTCCCGCGCCCTTGAGACATCCTTCTTGAAGCTCAGCCAGCTGCCCGGGACCCCTTTAGTCGCTAAGACGGATGGCCGCGGGACTCCCCCTACCAATCTTTTGACCAATTCGAAGTCTGCCACTTGAAGATGATGACGACGGAGAGCGACGGCAGCGGTGACGGCGGCGGTGGTGATGAAGGGTGGCGGTGGTGATGATGATGACGACGGTGACAGTGATGGAGGAGGAGGATGGCGGTGGGGATAACGGGGACGGGGAGAGACGATGGGGAGCGCAGCGATGGGGGGGGGGACGGCGGCGGCGATAACGGCGATGGTGGGGGGATGGGGGGAGGGGAAAGGAGGAGCGGGTGGAGGTGGGAGGATGGTGATGGTGGAAATGGGGAGAGGACGGCAACGGTGAGAGGAGGAGGCGATGTGGGAAGCGCAGCGGCGGTGATGGGGGGCGGGGGGACAATGCTGAGCCCCCCCCCGGCCTTCCCCTCCTCCCCCCCCCCCCCCCCCCGCCCGGACCTTCGTGCTCCGCTCTGCATCGCAGCGCTCACTGCACCTCCTCCCACTGCTACGGCCGCAGCACATCGCGGGCTCCATGGGGACGGCGCCGTCACAGACCCCAAACAGCCCCATATCCGCCCCGTATCCGCCCCATATCCGCCCCATATCCGCCCCGTATCCGCCCCATATCCGCCCCACAGCCGATCCCACCGCCACGGCTGCGATTCCCACCCCTATTTCAACCCCACGGTGCCCAGATCCGTCCGCACCGATCCCGGCGGTGTGAGTGTGAGCAGCGTGAGTGTGAGCAGTGTGAGCAGCGTGAGTGTGAGCAGCGTGAGTGTGAGCAGCGTGAGTGTGAGCAGCGTGTGAGCAGTGTGAGTGTGAGCAGCGTGTGAGCAGCGTGAGTGTGAGCAGCGTGAGCAGCGTGTGAGCAGCGTGAGTGTGAGCAGCGTGTGAGCAGTGTGAGCAGCATGAGTGTGAGCAGCGTGAGTGTGAGCAGCGTGAGTGTGAGCAGCGTGAGCAGCGTGAGTGTGAGCAGCGTGTGAGCAGTGTGAGCAGCATGAGTGTGAGCAGCGTGAGTGTGAGCAGCGTGAGTGTGAGCAGCATGAGTGTGAGCAGTGTGAGCAGCGTGAGTGTGAGCAGCGTGAGCAGCGTGAGTGTGAGCAGCGTGAGTGTGAGCAGCGTGTGAGCAGTGTGAGCAGCATGAGTGTGAGCAGCGTGAGTGTGAGCAGTGTGAGCAGTGTGAGCAGCGTGAGTGTGAGCAGCGTGAGTGTGAGCAGCGTGTGAGCAGCGTGAGTGTGAGCAGCGTGTGAGCAGTGTGAGCAGCATGAGTGTGAGCAGCGTGAGTGTGAGCAGCGTGAGTGTGAGCAGCATGAGTGTGAGCAGTGTGAGCAGCGTGAGTGTGAGCAGCGTGAGCAGCGTGAGCAGCGTGAGTGTGAGCAGCGTGTGAGCAGCGTGAGTGTGAGCAGCGTGTGAGCAGTGTGAGCAGCATGAGTGTGAGCAGCGTGAGTGTGAGCAGCGTGAGTGTGAGCAGCATGAGTGTGAGCAGTGTGAGCAGCGTGAGTGTGAGCAGCGTGAGCAGCGTGAGCAGCGTGAGTGTGAGCAGCATGAGCAGTGTGAGTGTGAGCAGTGTGAGCAGCGTGAGTGTGAGCAGTGTGAGTGTGAGCAGCGTGAGTGTGAGCAGTGTGAGCAGCGTGAGTGTGAGCAGTGTGTGAGCAGTGTGAGTGTGAGCAGCGTGAGTGTGAGCAGTGTGAGCAGCGTGAGTGTGAGCAGTGTGTGAGCAGCGTGAGTGTGAGCAGTGTGTGAGCAGTGTGAGTGTGAGCAGCGTGAGTGTGAGCAGTGTGAGCAGCGTGAGTGTGAGCAGTGTGTGAGCAGCGTGAGTGTGAGCAGTGTGTGAGCAGTGTGAGTGTGAGCAGCGTGAGTGTGAGCAGCGTGAGTGTGAGCAGTGTGTGTGAGCAGTGTGAGTGTGAGCAGCGTGAGCAGCATGAGTGTGAGCAGTGTGAGTGTGAGCAGTGTGAGCAGCGTGAGTGTGAGCAGCGTGTGAGCAGTGTGAGCAGTGTGAGCAGTGTGAGCAGCGTGAGCAGTGTGAGCAGTCAGCTGAGTGCTCTGGGGGGGATCTGTGGGGCAGAGCCTGTAACGTTTGTGTGTCCCCGCGGGCGGACCCCGAGGGAATGAGGAGCGGAGCGCGGCCGAGTTCAGCTCCAATGGGGCGAACCCCGAAGGGCAGCGGGACCCAAAAGAAAGGGGGAAAAGGACACGGAACCCTCCGGAACAGAGCAGCACTGACCCACAGAGCTCTGACCCATAGAGCTCAACGCTGACCCACGGAGCTCTGACCCATAGAGCCCAACACTGACCCACGGAGCTCTGACCCATAGAGCCCAACGCTGACCCACAGAGCTCTGACCCATGGAGCCCAACACTGACCCACGGAGCTCTGACCCATAGAGCTCAACACTGACCCACAGAGCTCTGACCCATAGAGCTCAACGCTGACCCACGGAGCTCTGACCCATAGAGCCCAACACTGACCCACGGAGCTCTGACCCATAGAGCCCAACACTGACCCACGGAGCTCTGACCCATAGAGCCCAACGCTGACCCACGGAGCTCTGACCCATAGAGCTCAACGCTGACCCACGGAGCTCTGACCCATAGAGCCCAACGCTGACCCACGGAGCTCTGACCCATAGAGCTCAACGCTGACCCACAGAGCTCTGACCCATAGAGCCCAACGCTGACCCACAGAGCTCTGACCCATGGAGCCCAACGCTGACCCACAGAGCTCTGACCCACAATGCTCAGTGCCGACCCACAGAATTGAGGCTCAGGAGTGTGGAAAACGCAGCGCTTTGGTTCCAGGAGAGACAGCTCAGCCCCGACCGCCCAGCACCGCTCCCCTCCCCCATCCCCCCCATCCCCCCCCCCACCCCACGGGGAGCACTGAACCGTTCCACACCGACAGCCGCTCCCAACCCCCCCCCCCACCCCTCCCCCCCCTCTCCCAGTTCCCCCAGTTTGGGCGCTGTCACGTCGGCTCCATCACCGGCGTCTCCTGTCCGGACTCCTGCTCCGCCGGCGCCCACCCCTGGATGGGATGAGATGTGGGGTGAGGGCGTTCCTCACCCATTAGCGGGGACACCTCTGTGCCCCCCCCCGTCCCCCCCCCCCAGTACCTCCTCTTTCCCTTCGGGGGCCCTCTGACGAAGCACCAGTCCACGCTGACGGGCTGCCCCATCAGCTCCTGCCCGTTGAGCCCCTCCATGGCCGCCTGCGCCTCTTTGTACGTCTCATACTCCACCAGTGTGTACCCCTGGGGGATGGGGGGGGGGGGGGGGGGGCAGAGCCGTGAGACCCCAAACGCCTCCCTGACCCCCCCCACCCCCCCAAATCAGCAGCCCCCGCACCTTCAGGTACCCGGTCCTCCTGTCCAGGTTCAGGTGGATGTTTTTGATCTCTCCGTACTCGGCGAATTTGTCGTGGATGTCCTCCTCCGTCGCCTCCTCGTGGACACCGGTGACGAAGAGGATCCAGCCCTCCACCGCTGCGGCCCCGAAGGGGGGGGGGGAGGGGGGGGGGGCACAGAGCCGCACCCCCAGGTCAGCGGTGGGGGGTGGGGTGGGGGGGGGGCACAGGGGGCTGCGTCCCTTCTGCTGCCCCACACCGAGCCGACCACCCCACATCTCAGCCCCACGCAGTGCCATAGGAGCGCTGCACCCCTCTCCTGCCCCAGATGTCGTCGCGGTACCGCGGTGCCCCTCTCTGGCCCCACACATCAGCACGCTGCCATTGTGCCCCCCCCCCCCACCCCCCCCCCCGGCCCCACACATCGCTGCAGTACCTCCAGAGGTGCCCCTCTCCTGCCCCACATCCCAGCCCCACACGCGATCACAGCCCCACTGTGTCCCCTCCGGTCCCCGTGTGCCATCATAGTATCTCTCTGCCCCTCTGACACCCCCGCCCCATATATCTGTCATAGTACCTCTGTGCCCCCTCCAGCCCCACACATCGTTTCAGCACCACTGTGCCCCTCCCCTGCCCCACATCCCATCCTCACACCCCATCCTGGTGCCCCCCCACACCCCATCCCGGTGCCCCCCAAACCCCATCCCATTGCCCCACACCCCATCCCAGTGCCCCACACCCCATCCCAATGCCCCACAACCCATCCCGGTGCCCCCAAACCCCATCCCGGTGCCCCCCAAACCCCATCCCGTTGCCCCACACCCCATCCCAGTGCCCCACACCCCATCCCGGTGCCCCCCAAACCCCATCCCGTTGCCCCACACCCCATCCCAGTGCCCCACACCCCATCCCAGTGCCCCAAACCCCATCCCAGTGTCCCCCATACCGCATCCCGGTGCCCCACACCCCCCATCCTGGTGCCCCCCAAACCCCATCCCGTTGCCCCACACCCCATCCTGTTGCCCCACACCCCCATCCTGGTGCCCCCCACCCCATCCCTGTGCCCCACATCCCCCATCCCGGTGCCCCACACCCCCCATCCTGGTGCCCCCCAAACCCCATCCCGGTGCCCCAAACCCCATCCCAGTGCCCCCCAAACCCCATCCCGGTGCCCCAAACCGCATCCCGGTGCCCCACACCCCCCATCCTGGTGCCCCCCAAACCCCATCCCGTTGCCCCACACCCCATCCCGTTGCCCCACACCCCCATCCTGGTGCCCCCACCCCATCAAAGTGCCCCACACCCCCCATTCCGGTGCCCCCCACCCCCCATCCTAGTGCCCCACACCCCATCCCGGTGTCCCCCACACCGCATCCCGGTGCCCCACAACCCCATCCCGGTGTCCCCCACCCCACACCCCCTCCAGTCCCGGTACTCACACCGCTGCGGCCCCGGCTCGTCCCCGTCCTGCTCCACGCTGTCGTAGTCCTCCCGTACGCGCGCCCGCGACCCCTCCTCTGTGTGGGGACACAGCGGCGCTGACACCCAACGCCGCTCTCCCGCGGACCCCGCGCGGCCCCGGAGCGCAGCCCCCACCTGAACCGAACCCGCGGCCCTTCCGCTTCTTGGCCTTCTCCTTCAGTTTGTGGATGCTCTCTGCGGGGACACGGACGGCGGCGCTGAGCGGAGCTGCACCACGGCACCGCGACACGGGGACACAGGGACGGCGGGACACAGGGACGGGGGGACACAGGGACGGGGGGACACAGGGACGGGGGGACGGGGGACACAGGGACGGGGGGAAACAGGGACGGGGGGACACAGGGACGGCAGGACACAGGGACACAGGGACGGAGGGACACAGGGACGGTGGGACACAGGGACGGGGGGACGGGGGACACAGGGATGGGGGGACACAGGGACGGGGGGACGGAGAGACACAGGGACGGGGGGACACAGGGACACGGGGACGGGGGGACACAGAGACGGGGGGACGGGGGGACACAGGGACAGGGGGACACAGGGATGGGGGGACAGCGGGACACAGGGACGGGGGGACACAGGGACAGGGGACACAGGGACACGGGGATGGGGGGACGGGGGGACGGCGGGACGGGGGGACACAGGGACGGCGGGACACAGGGACGGGGGGACACAGGGACAGGGGACACAGGGACACGGGAACGGGGGGACGGAGGGACGGTGGGACGGGGGACACAGGGATGGGGGACACAGGGATGGGGGGACACAGGGACACAGGGACAGGGGACACAGGGACACAGGGACGGAGGGACACAGGGATGGGGGGACAGGGGGACACAGGGACGGGGGGACACAGGGACAGGGGACACAGGGACACGGGGACGGGGGGACACGGACGGGGGGACGGAGGGACGACGGGATGGGGGGACACAGGGACGGCGGGACACAGGGACGGCAGGACACAGGGACGGCGGGACGGGGAACACAGGGATGGGGGGACAGGGGGACACAGGGACGGGGGGACACAGAGACGGGGGGATGGGGGGACACAGGGACAGGGGACACAGGGACACACGGGGGGACGGAGGGACAGCGGGACACAGGGACAGGGGGACACAGGGATGGCGGGACACAGGGACGGGGGGACACAGGGACGGTGGGACGGGGGACACAGGGACAGGGGGACGGAGAGACACAGGGACGGGGGGACACAGGGACACGGGGACGGGGGGACACAGGGACGGCGGGACGGCGGGACACAGGGACGGGGGACACAGGGACGGGGGGACAAGGATGGGGACACCGGGAACCGGAATAGGGACCCGGGAATGGTAATGAGGATACCGGGCACCGGGATGGGGACACCGGGCACCGGGATACAGACCCTGGGCTCCGGGATGGGGACTCCGAGCACCGGGATCGGGATCCCAGGCACCGGGATGGGGACACCGGGCATCGGGATCGGGACCCCGGGCACTGGGATGGGGACACCGGGAAGGGGAAACCAGGCATTGGGATCGGGACACTGGGATGAGGACACCGGGCAATGGGATAATGACACTGGGCACCGGGATTGGGACCCTGGGCACCGGGATAGGGACACCGGGCACCGGGATGGGGACACCGGACATCGGGATGGGGACACCGGGCACCGGGATGGGGACCCCGGGATCAGGACCCCGGGCACCGGGATCGGGACCCTGGGCACCGGGATACAGACCCCGGGCACCGGGATCGGGACCCCGGGCAATGGGATAATGACACCGAGCACCGGGATCGGGACCCCGGGCACCGGGATACAGACCCCGGGCACCGGGATGGGGACACCGGGCATCGGGATCGGGACCCCGGGCACCGGGATGGGGACACCGGGCACCGGGATCGGGACCCCGGGCACCGGGATCGGGACACCGGGCAATGGGATAATGACCCCGGGCACCGGGATCGGGACACGGGGCTCCGGGATGGGGACACCAGACATCGGGATCGGGACCCCGGGCACCGGGATGCGGACCCCGGGCACTGGGATACAGACCCCGGGCACCGGGATCGGGACACCGAACATCGGGATCGGGAGCCCGGGCACCGGGATCGGGACCCCGGGCACCGGGATGGGGACACCGGGCATCGGAATCGGGACCCCGGGCACCGGGATCGGGACACCGGGCACCGGGATGGGGACACCGGGATGGGGACACCGGGCATCGGAATCGGGACCCCGGGCACCGGGATGGGGACCCCGGGCAATGGGATAATGACACCGGGCACCGGGATGGGGACCCCGGGCACCGGGATCGGGGCCCCGGGCACCAGGATATGGACCCCGGGCACCGGGATCGGGGCCCCGGGCACCGGGATGGGGACCCCGGGCACCGGGATCGGGGCCCCGGGCACCGGGATGGGGACCCCGGGCACCAGGATATGGACCCCGGGCACCGGGATGCGGACCCCGGGCACCAGGATATGGACCCCGGGCACCGGGATCGGGGCCCCGGGCACCGGGATGGGGACCCCGGGCACCGGGATGCGGACCCTGGGCACCGGGATCGGGACACCGGGCACCGGGATGGGGACACCGGGATGGGGACACCGGGCATCGCGATCGGGACCCCGGGCACCGGGATCGGGACACCGGGCACCGGGATGGGGACCCCGGGCACCGGGATAATGACACCGGGCACCGGGATCGGGGCCCCGGGCACCGGGATGGGGACACCGGGCAATGGGATAATGACACCGAGCACCGGGATCGGGACCCCGGGCACCGGGATCGGGACCCCGGGCACCAGGATGCGGACCCCGGGCACCGGGATCGGGACACCGGGCACCGGGATGGGGACACCGGGCAATGGGATAATGACACCGAGCACCGGGATCGGGACCCCGGGCACTGGGATACAGACCCCGGGCACCGGGATCGGGGCCCCGGGCACCAGGATATGGACCCCGGGCACCGGGATGGGGACCCTGGGCACCGGGATGGGGACCCCGGGCAATGGGATATTGACACCGGGCACCGGGATCGGGGCCCCGGGCACCGGGATGCGGACCCCGGGCACCGGGATCGGGACCCCGGGCACTGGGATACAGACCCCGGGCACCGGGATCGGGGCCCCGGGCACCAGGATATGGACCCCGGGCACCGGGATGGGGACCCTGGGCACCGGGATGGGGACCCCGGGCAATGGGATATTGACACCGGGCACCGGGATCGGGGCCCCGGGCGCCGGGATGCGGACCCCGGGCACCGGGATGGGGACCCCGGGCACCGGGATGGGGACCCCGGGCACCGGGATGCGGACCCCGTGCACCGGGATGGGGACCCCGGGCACCGGCTCGGCCCCCCCGTCGCCGCGCTCACCGTCGCCGTCCTCGTCCATGGCGAAGTCCTCCCCGCCCTCCTCGCGCAGGTCCAGCACGTCCGCCATCTTGCCGCGCTCTGCCAACCGCCACGCGGTGCGCGACGGGAACGGCGCCGGAAGCGGGCGGGAGGCGCGCCGGAAGCGCGTCACGCCGCGCGGCGGGAAGAGGGGCGCCGCCATCTTGGGGAGGGCTGGAGGGGAGGAAAAGCGCGCGGCGCCATCTTGGGAAGGTCCGCACAGACGCGCATGCGCCGTGGGCGCTCCATGGGGACCCATGGGTAACGCATGGAGCGGGGCGCTCCGGGGCTGTGCCCCACAGGAACACGTGTACCCCATAAATACCCCACGGATACCCCACGGATACCCCACGGATACCCCACAAATACCCCACGGATACCCCACAAATACCCCACAAATACCCCACGGATACCCCACGGATACCCCACGGATACCCCATAAATACCCCCACGGCTACCCCATAAATACCCCATGGATACCCCACGGATACCCCATAAATACCCCATAAATACCCCACGGCTACCCCATAAATACCCCATGGATACCCCACGGATACCCCATAAATACCCCATAAATACCCCACGGCTACCCCATAAATACCCCATGGATACCCCACGGATACCCCATGGATACACCACAAATACCCCACGGATACCCCACAAATACCCCATAAATACCCCACGGATACCCCACAGATACCCCATAAATACCCCACGGATACTCCACAAATACCCCACGGCTACCCCATAAATACCCCACGGCTACCCCATAAATACCCCACGGATACCCCACGGATACCCCACGGATACCCCATGGATACACCACGGATACCCCACGGATACCCCACGGATACCCCACAAATACCCCACGGATACCCCACGGATACCCCACGGATACCCCATGGAGCGGGGCAGTTCTGGGGCTGTGCCCCACACAGACATGTGTACCCCATAAATACCCCATAGATACCCCATGGATACCCCACAGATCCCCAAAGATCAGGGCAGCTCTGTGGCCCTGCCCCACACAGACACACGCACCCCATAGATGCCCCACAGATACCCCACAGATCGGGGCGGCCCTGCCCCACGGGAACACGCGCACCCCATAAATACCCCACAGATCGGGGCGGCCCTGCCCACGGGAACACGCGCACCCCATAAATACCCCACAGATCGGGGCGGCCCTGCCCCACGGGAACACGCGCACCCCACAGATCCCCATCGCGGAAAATTTATTGTATAAATCCGTCCCTACAAAAGGTGCGGCCGCGCAGAGCTCCGTGCGGCACTGCGGGGATGGGGGGGGGGGGGGGGTCCCGGTGAGGGATGGAGGGGGCACGGGGTGGGGGGGGGGTCCCGGTGAGGGATGGAGGGGGCACGGGGTGGGGGGGGGGGTCCCGGTGAGGGATGGAGGGGGCACGGGGTGGGGGGGGGGGTCCCGGTGAGGGATGGAGGGGGCACGGGGTGGGGGGGGGTCCCGGTGAGGGATGGAGGGGGCACGGGGTGATGGCCGATCCCGTGGGAACGGGGTCCCGAGGGCCGGGCCACCCCACCCCACGGAGCTTTGGAGGAGAAGGAGGAGGAGGAGGAGGAAGAAAGAGGAGGAGGTGGAGGAGGAGGAGGAGGAAGAAGAGGAGGAGGAGGAGGAGGAGGAGGAGGAGGAAGGCTCCCCGAAAGCAGAAGGAGGCCAGGGGCGTGTGTGGGGGGATTTGGGGGGGTTGTTGTGCAGTACCCCCCGCCCCTTTTGCCGTCCGTCCCCCACCGCCGCTGTACGGGAGCGGGAGGGGGATGGGCAGCGGAGCGGGAAAGGGGAGCGCGGTGGTCCCGCGTGGGGTGGGGGATCCTTGGGGTACCCTCCAAACCCACCACGATGTGACAATGGGAGGAGGAGGGGGGGGAGAGGAGGGGGTGGAAGAAGAGGAGGAGAAGGAGGTAGTGGAGGTGGAGGAAG
>JAUPFR010000034.1:151920-173309 GCA_036925125.1 Oreortyx pictus | reverse complement strand
CCATCCCCCCATTCCCATCCCCATTCCCATCCCATCCCCCATTCCCATTCCCCATCCCATGTCCCATCCCCCATCCCCATTCCCATCCCCATTCCCATGCCCCCATCCCCATCCCCCTTTCCCATCCCATCCCCCATTCCCATCCCATTCCCATCCCCCATTCCCATCCATCCCCCATTCCCATCCTCCATCCCATCCCCCATTCCCATCCCATCCCCATTCCCATCCCCATCCCATTCCCATCCCCCATTCCCATTCCCATCCCCCATTCCCATCCCATTCCCATCCCATCCCCCATCCCATCCCCCATTCCCATCCCATTCCCATTCCCCATCCCCATTCCCATCCCCCCATCCCCATTCCCATCCCCATTCCCATCCCCCATTCCCATCCCATCCCCCATTCCCATCCTCCATTCCCATCCCCCATTCCCATCCATCCCCCATTCCCATCCCCCCATTCCCATTCCCATCCCCCATTCCCATCCCATCCCCCATTCCCATTCCCATCCCATCCCCCATTCCCATCCCCCATTCCCATCCCCCATTCCCATCCCATCCCCCATTCCCATCCCCCATTCCCATCCCATTCCCATTCCCATCCCCCATTCCCATCCCCCATTCCCATCCCATCCCCCATTCCCATCCCCCATTCCCATCCCCATTCCCATCCCCCAATTCCCATCCCCCATTCCCATCCCATCCCCCATTCCCATCCCATCCCCCATACCCATCCCTCATTCCATCCCATTCCTATCCCCCATTCCCATTCCCATCCCCCATTCCCATCCCATTCCATTCCCATCCCCATTCCCATCCCATCCCCCATTCCCGCGGGGTCCCCCCGCAGCCCCACCTGCCGCGAGCACTGCCGCTCGCGCATGGCCTTGAGGCTGCCGTTCCAGTGCAGCAGCTGGAACACCGTCATCAGCTCCTGCAACGCCACTGCGGTCAGCGGGGCAGCGGGGGCAGCGGGGTCAGGGGGGTCAGGGGGGTCAGCGGGGTCAGGGGGGACAGGGGGGTCAGGGGGGTCAGCGGGGTCAGGGGGGTCAGGGGGGACAGGGGGGTCAGGGGAGTCAGCGGGGTCAGGGGGGACAGGGGGGTCAGGGGGGTCAGGGGGGTCAGCGGGGTCAGGGGGGACAGGGGGGTCAGGGGGGTCAGCGGGGTCAGGGGGGTCAGCGGGGTCAGGGGGGTCAGGGGGGTCAGCGGGGTCAGGGGGGTCAGGGGGGACAGGGGGGTCAGGGGGGTCAGCGGGGTCAGGGGGGTCAGGGGGGTCAGGGGGGTCAGCGGGGTCAGGGGGGTCAGGGGGGACAGGGGGGTCAGGGGGGTCAGCGGGGTCAGGGGGGGTCAGGGGGGTCAGGGGGGTCAGCGGGGTCAGGGGGGACAGGGGGGTCAGGGGGGTCAGCGGGGTCAGGGGGGACAGGGGGGTCAGGGGGGTCAGGGGGGTCAGCGGGGTCAGGGGGGACAAGGGGGTCAGGGGGGTCAGCGGGGTCAGGGGGGACAGGGGGGTCAGGGGGGTCAGCGGGGTCAGGGGGGGACAGGGGGGTCAGAGGGGTCAGGGGGGTCAGCGGGGTCAGGGGGGACAGGGGGGTCAGAGGGGTCAGGGGGGACAGAGGGATGAGGGGGGTCAGAGGGGTCAGGGGATCAGGGGGGTCAGTGGGGTCAGAGGGGTCAGAGGGGTCAAAGGGATCTGAGGGGTCAGGGGGCTTGGGGTCAGGGGGGTCAGAGGGGTCTGAGGGGTCAGTGGGGTCAGAGGGTCAGCGGGGTCAGGGGGGTCAGAGGGGTCAGAGGGGTCAGGGGGGCCATGGGGGTCAGCGGGGTCAGTGGGGTCAGAGGGGTCAGGGGGGTCAGAGGGGTCAGAGAGGTCAAAGGGGTCAGGGGGGTCAGCGGGGTCAGAGGGGTCAGGGGGGTCAGAGGGGTCAGGGGGGTCAGGGGGGTCAGGGGGGTCAGCAGGTTCAGGGGGGTCAGCGGGGTCAGAGGGGTCAGTGGGGTCAGGGGGGTCAGCGAGGTCAGCGGGGTCAGCGAGGTCAGGGGGGTCAGTGGGGTCAGTGGGGTCAGGGTGTCCGTGGGTCAGTGGGTCGGTGTGGTCAGTGGGGCGGCGCTGCCATGGGGTCACGGCCCCGAAAACAAATCCCGGAGTGCAGCGTCCGTGGGGACACGGAGCGCACGCAGAGCTGTGCCGGGGGGGACCCCACAGCGGACGCCGTCCCCGTGGGGCCGCCCCATGGGGCCGAGCGCAGCGGCACCACCGCCCCACAACCATCTGTGGGACGAGGGGATGTGGGATCAACCCGGCACACAGCGGCCCGGAAAAGAACGGGGGGAACCATCAGGGGGGACACTGTGGGGACAGTGTGGGGACACTGTGGGGACATCGTGGGGACACTGTGGGGCAGTGTGGGGACATCGTGGGGACACTGTGGGGACACTGTGGGGCAGTGTGGGGACATCGTGGGGACACTGTGGGGACACTGTGGGGACACTGTGGGGCACTGTGGGGACATCGTGGGGGACAGTGTGGGGACATCGTGGGGACAGTGTGGGAACACTGTGGGGACATCGTGGGGACACTGTGGGGACAGTGTGGGGACATCGTGGGGACACTGTGGGGACACTGTGGGGACACTGGGGACATCGTGGGGACAGTGTGGGGACAGTGTGGGAACACTGTGGGGACATCGTGGGGACACTGTGGGGACAGTGTGGGGACATCGTGGGGACACTGTGGGGACACTGTGGGGACACTGGGGACATCGTGGGGGACAGTGTGGGGACAGTGTGGGGACATCGTGGGGCAGTGTGGGGCAGTGTGGGGACACTGTGGGGACACTGTGGGGACAGTGTGGGGACATCGTGGGGACACTGTGGGGACAGTGTGGGGACATCGTGGGGACACTGTGGGGACACTGTGGGGCAGTGTGGGGACACTGTGGGGACAGTGTGGGGACATCGTGGGGGACACTGTGGGGACAGTGTGGGGACATCGTGGGGACACTGTGGGGACACTGTGGGGACATCGTGGGGACAGTGTGGGGACAGTGTGGGGACATCGTGGGGACACTGTGGGGACAGTGTGGGGACACTGGGGACATCGTGGGGACAGTGTGGGGACATCGTGGGGCAGTGTGGGGCAGTGTGGGGACACTGTGGGGACACTGTGGGGACACTGTGGGGACATCGTGGGGACACTGTGGGACAGTGTGGGGCAGTGTGGGGACATCGTGGGGACAGTGTGGGGACATCGTGGGGACACTGTGGGGACACTGTGGGGACAGTGTGGGGACATCGTGGGGACAGTGTGGGGACACTGTGGGGACAGTGTGGGGACATCGTGGGGATGTCCTCCCCCACTCACAGCCCCTCCCCCACACTCAGCCCCTGCACCACTCAGCCCCTCCCCCACTCAGCCCCTCCCCCACTCACAGCCCCTCCCCACACTCAGCACCACCCCACACTCAGCCCCTCCCCCACTCAGCCCCTCCCCGCCAGTCATCCCCTCCCTCCCACCCAGCCCCTCCCCCACTTCAGCCCCTCCCCCCCACTCAGCCCCTCCCCACACTCAGCCCCTCCCCCACTTCAGCCCCTCCCCCCCACTCAGCCCCTCCCCACACTCAGCCCCTCCCCCACTCAGCCCTTGCACCACTCAGCCCCTCCCCCACTCACAGCCCCTCCCCCACACTCAGCCCCTCCCCCACTCACAGCCCCTCCCCCCCACTCAGCCCCTCCCCACTCTCAGCCCCTCCCCACTCTCAGCCCCTCCCCCACTCTGCCCCTCCCCCACGCAGGGCCCCACCCCCGCACTCAGCCCCTCCCCCACTCAGTCCCTGCATCACTCAGCCCCTCCCCCAAACTCAGCCCCTCCCCCACTCACAGCCCCTCCCCACTCACAGCCCCTCCCCACTCACAGCCCCTCCCCCCCACTCAGCCCCTCCCCCCCACTCAGCCCCTCCCCACTCTCAGCCCCTCCCCCACTCTGCCCCTCCCCCACGCAGGGCCCCACCCCCGCACTCAGCACCTCCCCCCACCCAGCCCCTCACCCACTCTGCCCCTCCCCCCCCCACTCCACCCCTCCCCCCCCACTCTGCCCCTCCCCCACTCAGCCCTCCCCACTCACAGCCCCGCCCCTACACTCAGCCCCTCCCCCCCCACTCAGCCCCTCCCCACCCTCAGCCCCTCCCCCACTCCGCCCCTCCCTCTCTCACAGCCCCTCCCTCACTCAGCCCTTCCCCACACTAAGCCCCTCCCCCTCTCAGCCCCTCCCCCCCCTCTGCCCCTCCCCCCCCCACTCAGCCCCTCCCCCCCTCCGCCCGTCCCCCACTCCACTCGTGTACCTGGAACTCCAGCATGGACTTGCCCTTGTTGGACTCGAGCATGAAGCGGAAGGCGCCGATCCCGGTGTTGGGGTTGTCGGCCTCGTCCCGGTTCCCCTGCCACATTTGGGGCGGAGGATCCGTGAGAGCGGAGCGGGAACGCGGCGCCCCACAGCGCCGTGGGGTCCCGCCCCACGGAGACGCCCCTTACGTGGAACGACGCCAGCGCCTCCGAGACGCTCTTCTCGATGAACTCGTCCGTGATCCGCCGCGACGGGTGCTCGTTGAACACGGAGTTCATCAGCGCGATCTTGGCCGCGCTGCGCCGCGCTTCAGCCTTCGTGGGGCAGAACTGCACACAACCGCACCGTCACAGCCGTGGGGCGCCTGCCCCACACATCAGGGCGCCTGCCCCACACATCCAGGACTGCTGCCCCACACCCCACACATCAGGGCTGCTGCCCCACACATCAGGGCTGCTGCCCCACACATCCAGGACTGCAGGACTGCTGCCCCACACATCCAGGACTGCTGCCCCACACATCAGGGCGGCTGCCCCACACATCAGGGCAGCTGCCCCACACACCAGGACTGTTGCCCCACACATCAGGGCTGCTGCCCCACACATCCAGGACTGCTGCCCCACACATCAGGGCTGCTGCCCCACACATCCAGGACTGCTGCCCCACGCATCAGGGCTGCTGCCCCACACACCAGGACTGTTGCCCCACACATCAGGACTGCTGCCTGCCCCACACATCAGGACTGCTGCCCCACACATCAGGGCTGCTGCCCCACACACCAGGACTGCTGCCCCACGCATCAGAGCTGCTGCCCCACACATCAGGGCAGCTGCCCCACACACCAGGACTGTTGCCCCACACATCAGGGTGGCTGCCCCACACACCAGGACTGCTGCCCCACACATCCAGGACTGCTGCCCCACACATCCAGGACTGCTGCCCCACGCATCAGGGCGCCTGCCCCACACATCCAGGACTGCTGCCCCACGCATCAGGGCGGCTGCCCCACACATCCAGGACTGCTGCCCCACACATCAGGACTGCTGCCCCACACATCAAGACTGCTGCCCCACACATCCAGGACTGCTGCCCCACGCATCCAGGACTGCTGCCCCACACATCAGGACTGCTGCCCCACACATCAAGACTGCTGCCCCACACATCCAGGACTGCTGCCCCACACATCAGGGCTGCTGCCCCACACATCCAGGACTGCTGCCCCACACATCCAGGACTGCTGCCCCACGCATCAGGGCTGCTGCCCCACACATCCAGGACTGCTGCCCCACACATCAGGACTGCTGCCCCACACATCCAGGACTGCTGCCCCACACATCAGGACTGCTGCCCCACACATCCAGGACTGCTGCCCCACACATCAGGACTGCTGCCCCACACATCCAGGACTGCTGCCCCACGCATCAGGGCTGCTGCCCCACACACCAGGACTGTTGCCCCACACATCAGGACTGCTGCCTGCCCCACACATCAGGACTGCTGCCCCACACATCAGGGCTGCTGCCCCACACACCAGGACTGCTGCCCCACGCATCAGAGCTGCTGCCCCACACATCAGGGCAGCTGCCCCACACACCAGGACTGTTGCCCCACACATCAGGGTGGCTGCCCCACACACCAGGACTGCTGCCCCACACATCCAGGACTGCTGCCCCACACATCCAGGACTGCTGCCCCACGCATCAGGGCGCCTGCCCCACACATCCAGGACTGCTGCCCCACGCATCAGGGCGGCTGCCCCACACATCCAGGACTGCTGCCCCACACATCAGGACTGCTGCCCCACACATCAAGACTGCTGCCCCACACATCCAGGACTGCTGCCCCACGCATCCAGGACTGCTGCCCCACACATCAGGACTGCTGCCCCACACATCAAGACTGCTGCCCCACACATCCAGGACTGCTGCCCCACACATCAGGGCTGCTGCCCCACACATCCAGGACTGCTGCCCCACACATCCAGGACTGCTGCCCCACGCATCAGGGCTGCTGCCCCACACATCCAGGACTGCTGCCCCACACATCAGGACTGCTGCCCCACACATCCAGGACTGCTGCCCCACACATCAGGACTGCTGCCCCACACATCCAGGACTGCTGCCCCACACATCAGGACTGCTGCCCCACACATCCAGGACTGCTGCCCCACACATCCAGGACTGCAGAGCTGCTGCCCCACACCATAACTGGACTGCAGGGCTGTGTCCTCCCCCCAGCCCCACACCTCCAGGACAGCAGGGCGGCTGCCCCACACATCAGGACAGCGGGGCCGCTGCCCCACAACACAACAGGATACTGGGGCTGCTGCCCCACACCTCCACTGGGACAGTGGGGCTGTAAGTGTCCTCCCCCCAGCCCCACACCTCCAGGACAGCAGTGCTCCACCGCACACCGTCAGAGCAGTGGGGCCGCAGCCCCCCCCTCCCGCCAGCCCCACAGCACAGCCCCACGGCAGCAGCGCCGCATCGTTCCGCAAAGCTCAGATCCCCCGAAGCCATCGGGGCGGTCCGACCCCACAGCCGCCCCAACCGCAGCGCTGTGGGGCAGCGGAACATCGGAGCCAGCGGTCCACGGGGACACACAGCGCCCGGGGGAGCGCTCCAACGACACCGCTGCCGCTTTGGGGTGCGCCCTTCAACCCCACAACAGAGAGCGGCCGCCCCAAAGTGCCGCAGCGACGGGATCCCGGACCGCTGCCATCTCTGGGGCTGACATTGGGGCGGGTGCTCCCCATCTTTGGGGCAGATGTTTGGGGCGGGCGCTCCCCATCTTTGGGGCAGATGTTTGGGGCGGGCGCTCCCCATCTTTGGGGCAGATGTTTGGGGCGGGCGCTCCCCATCTCTGGGGCAGATGTTCGGGGTGGGTGCTCCCCATCTTTGGGGCAGATGTTTGGGGCGGGCGCTCCCCATCTCTGGGGCAGATGTTCGGGGTGGGTGCTCCCCATCTTTGGGGCAGATGTTTGGGGCGGGCGCTCCCCATCTCTGGGGCAGACATTGGGGCGGGCGCTCCCCATCTCTGGGGCTGACATTGGGGCGGGCGCTCCCCATCTTTGGGGCAGATGTTCGGGGCGGGCACTCCCCATCTTTGGGGCTGACATTGGGGCGGGCGCTCCCCATCTCTGGGGCAGATGTTCAGGGCGCTCCCCATCTCTGGGGCAGATGTTTGGGGCGGGTGCTCCCCATCTTTGGGGCAGATGTTCGGGGCAGGCGCTCCCCATCTTTGGGGCAGACATTGGGGTGGGCGCTCCCCATCTCTGGGGCAGATGTTTGGGGCGGGCGCTCCCCATCTCTGGGGCAGATGTTCAGGGCGCTCCCCATCTCTGGGGCAGATGTTTGGGGTGGGTGCTCCCCATCTTTGGGGCAGATGTTCGGGGCAGGCGCTCCCCATCTTTGGGGCAGACATTGGGGTGGGCGCTCCCCATCTCTGGGGCAGATGTTTGGGGCGGGCGCTCCCCATCTCTGGGGCAGATGTTCAGGGCGCTCCCCATCTCTGGGGCAGATGTTTGGGGCGGGTGCTCCCCATCTTTGGGGCAGATGTTCGGGGCAGGCGCTCCCCATCTTTGGGGCAGACATTGGGGTGGGCGCTCCCCATCTCTGGGGCAGATGTTTGGGGCGGGCGCTCCCCATCTTTGGGGCAGATGTTCGGGGTGGGTGCTCCCCATCTTTGGGGCAGATGTTCGGGGCAGGCGCTCCCCATCTTTGGGGCTGACATTGGGGCGGGCGCTCCCCATCTTTGGGGCTGACATTGGGGTGAGTGCTCCCCATCTCTGGGGCAGATGTTCGGGGCGGGCGCTCCCCATCCCACGGGAGGAACGTCGCAGGATCCCACCGATCCAACACCGTTTGTGTCCCGGATTATTTCTGCATCCCGAGGAGAGAAGCGGGGTGTGACCCACAAGGAAAGCCCCACTGCGCCCCACTGCGCCCCATAAGCGCGGGGCCGTACCTGGAAGCTGCCGAAGCAGCTGCCGCCGGGCAGCGTGACGTAGCACACGTACGGGGGACTGCTGCCCGGGACCATCTCGTACACCACGAGCGCTCCGTTGCGCAGCTCCGCCCCACGAGACTGCTTCATCTGCCAGAACTCCTGAAGGGCCTCCACCACGTTCACTGCGGGGACACAGCGCGCTCACACACCGGCAACGGCGGGACCCCAAAACTCGGGGACGGGACCCCAGAACACGGGGACGGGAACCCAGAACACGGGGATGGGAACCCAGAACTCGGGGACGGGAACCCAGAACACGGGGACGGGACCCCAGAAATCAGGGACGGGACCCCAAAACACGGGGACGGGAACCCAGAAATTGGGGACGGGAACCCAGAACACGGGGACAGGACCCGAGGACACGGGGACGGGATCCTAAAACACGGGGACAGGAACCCAGAACACGGGGACGGGATCCTAAAACACGGGAACGGGATCCTAGAACACGGGGACGGGATCCTAGAACACAGGGACGCGATCCGAGAACACGGGGACGGGACCCCAAAACATGGGGACGGGATCCTAAAACACGGGGACGGGATCCTAGAACACGGGGACGCGATCCCAGAACACGGGGACGGGACCCCAAAACACGGGGACGGGACCCCAAAACACAGGGACGGGATCCTAAAACACGGGGACGGGAACCCAGAACACGGGGACAGGACCCGAGGACACGGGGACGGGATCCTAAAACACGGGGACAGGAACCCAGAACACGGGGACGGGATCCTAAAACACGGGGACGGGAACCCAGAACATGGGGACGGGACCCCAAAACACAGGGACGGGACCCCAGAACACGGGGACGGGATCCTAGAACACGGGGACGCGATCCCAGAACACGGGGACGGGACCCCAAAACATGGGGACGGGATCCTAAAACACGGGGACGGGAACCCAGAACATGGGGACGGGACCCCAAAACACAGGGATGGGACCCCAGAACACGGGGACGGGAACCTAAAACACAGTGAAGGGATCCTAGAACACAGGGACGCGATCCCAGAACACAGTGACGGGATCCTAAAATACGGGGAAGGGACCCCAGAACACAGAGACGGGACCCCAGAACACGGGGACGGGACCCCAAAACACGGGGACGGGAACCCAGAACACGGGGACAGGACCCCAGAACTCGGGGACGGGAACCCAGAACAGGAGGACGGGAACCCAGAACACGGGGACGGGAACCCAGAAATCGGGGACGGGACCCCAGAACACAGGGACAGGAACCCAGAACACGGGGACGGGACCCCAGAACTCGGGGACGGGAACCCAAAACACGGGGACGGGAACCCAGAACACGGGGACGGGAACCCAGAACACGGGGACGGGACCACAAAACACGGGGACGGGACCCCAGAACACGGGGACGGGATCCTAAAACACAGTGACGGGATCCCAGAACACGAGGACGGGATCCTAAAACACAGTGATGGTATCACAAAAATCACGGGAACCGGATCCCAAAACACGGGGACGGGATCCTAAAAGAAGGGGACAGAATCCCAAAACACGGGGACACAATCCCAAAACACAGCGATGGGATCCCAATGACACCGAGCTCTGGGGTGGGATCCCAATGACACAGAGCTCTGGGGTGGGATCCCAGTGACACAGAGCTCTGGGGTGGGATCCCAGTGACACAGAGCTCTGGGGTGGGATCCCAGTGACACAGAGCTCTGGGACGGGATCCCAAGGACACAGAGCTCTGGGATGGGATCCCAGTGACACAGAGCTCTGGGGTGGGATCCCAGTGACACAGAGCTCTGGGACGGGATCCCAGTGACACAGAGCTCTGGGGTGGGATCCCAATGACACAGAGCTCTGGGATGGGATCCCAGTGACACAGAGCTCTGGGGTGGGATCCCAGTGACACAGAGCTCTGGGGTGGGATCCCAGTGACACAGAGCTCTGGGGTGGGATCCCAAGGACACAGAGCTCTGGGACGGGATCCCAATGACACAGAGCTCTGGGATGGGATCCCAAGGACACAGAGCTCTGGGGTGGGATCCCAATGACACAGAGCTCTGGGATGGGATCCCAGTGACACAGAGCTCTGGGGTGGGATCCCAGTGACACAGAGCTCTGGGGTGGGATCCCAATGACACAGAGCTCTGGGATGGGATCCCAGTGACACAGAGCTCTGGGATGGGATCCCAGTGACACAGAGCTCTGGGGTGGGATCCCAAGGACACAGAGCTCTGGGGTGGGATCCCAGTGACACAGAGCTCTGGGACGGGATCCCAAGGACACAGAGCTCTGGGGTGGGATCCCAGTGACACAGAGCTCTGGGGTGGGATCCCAATGACACAGAGCTCTGGGATGGGATCCCAAGGACACAGAGCTCTGGGATGGGATCCCAATGACACAGAGCTCTGGGGTGGGATCCCAAGGACACAGAGCTCTGGGATGGGATCCCAGTGACACAGAGCTCTGGGATGGGATCCCAGTGACACAGAGCTCCGGGACAGTTCGGCATCCAGGAGGGTCTCGGACGTCCCCAGGACCCCCAGCCCCGCCCCCACCGCCTCTGTGTGCAGCTCCAGCGCCGCGCAGCGCAGGAGATCCCACGCTGCAGTTACACACTGAGCACTGTGTGTGTGTGTGTGTGTGTGTGTGTGTGTGTGCTCACACTGAGCTCTGTGTGTGTGTGTGTGTGTGTGTGTGTGTGTGTGTGTGCTCACACTGAGCTCTGTGTGTGTGTGTGTGTGTGTGTGTGTGCTCACACTGAGCTCTGTGTGTGTGTGTGTGTGTGTGTGTGTGTGTGTGTGTGCTCACACTGAGCTCTGTGTGTGTGTGTGTGTGTGTGTGTGTGTGTGTGTGCTCACACTGAGCACTGTGTGTGTGTGTGTGTGTGTGTGTGCTCACACTGAGCACTGTGTGTGTGTGTGTGTGTGTGTGTGTGTGTGCTCACACTGAGCTGTTTGTGTGTGTGTGTGTGTGTGTGCTCACACTGAGCTGTGTGTGTGTGTGTGTGTGTGTGTGTGTGCTCACACTGAGCACTGTGTGTGTGTGTGTGTGTGTGTGTGTGTGTGTGCTCACACTGAGCTCTGTGTGTGTGTGTGTGTGTGTGTGTGCTCACACTGAGCACTGTGTGTGTGTGTGTGCTCACACTGAGCTCTGTGTGTGTGTGTGTGTGTGTGTGTGTGTGTGCTCACACTGAGCTCTGTGTGTGTGTGTGTGTGTGTGTGTGTGTGTGCTCACACTGAGCTCTGTGTGTGTGTGTGTGTGTGTGTGCTCACACTGAGCACTGTGTGTGTGTGTGTGTGTGCTCACACTGAGCACTGTGTGTGTGTGTGTGTGTGTGTGTGTGTGCTCACACTGAGCACTGTGTGTGTGTGTGTGTGTGTGTGTGTGCTCACACTGAGCACTGTGTGTGTGTGTGTGTGTGTGTGTGCTCACACTGAGCACTGTGTGTGTGTGTGTGTGTGCTCACACTGAGCACTGTGTGTGTGTGTGTGTGTGTGTGTGTGTGCTCACACTGAGCACTGTGTGTGTGTGTGTGTGTGTGTGTGTGCTCACACTGAGCACTGTGTGTGTGTGTGTGTGTGTGTGCTCACACTGAGCACTGTGTGTGTGTGTGTGTGTGTGTGTGTGTGTGCTCACACTGAGCACTGTGTGTGTGTGTGTGTGTGTGTGTGTGTGTGTGCTCACACTGAGCACTGTGTGTGTGTGTGTGTGTGTGTGTGTGTGTGTGCTCACACTGAGCTCTGTGTGTGTGTGTGTGTGTGTGTGTGTGTGTGCTCACACTGAGCACTGTGTGTGTGTGTGTGTGTGTGTGTGTGTGTGTGTGTGTGCTCACACTGAGCTCTGTGTGTGTGTGTGTGTGTGTGTGTGTGTGTGTGTGTGTGTGCTCACACTGAGCTCTGTGTGTGTGTGTGTGTGTGTGTGTGTGCTCACACTGAGCACTGTGTGTGTGTGTGTGTGTGTGTGTGTGCTCACACTGAGCTGTTTGTGTGTGTGTGTGTGTGTGTGCTCACACTGAGCTGTGTGTGTGTGTGTGTGTGTGTGTGTGTGCTCACACTGAGCACTGTGTGTGTGTGTGTGTGTGTGTGTGTGTGTGTGTGCTCACACTGAGCACTGTGTGTGTGTGTGTGTGTGTGTGTGCTCACACTGAGCTCTGTGTGTGTGTGTGTGTGTGTGTGTGTGTGCTCACACTGAGCTCTGTGTGTGTGTGTGTGTGTGTGTGTGTGTGTGTGTGTGTGCTCACACTGAGCTCTGTGTGTGTGTGTGTGTGTGTGTGTGTGTGTGCTCACACTGAGCACTGTGTGTGTGTGTGTGTGTGTGTGTGTGTGTGCTCACACTGAGCTGTTTGTGTGTGTGTGTGTGTGTGTGCTCACACTGAGCTGTGTGTGTGTGTGTGTGTGTGTGTGTGTGCTCACACTGAGCACTGTGTGTGTGTGTGTGTGTGTGTGTGTGTGTGTGCTCACACTGAGCTCTGTGTGTGTGTGTGTGTGTGTGTGTGTGTGCTCACACTGAGCACTGTGTGTGTGTGTGTGCTCACACTGAGCTCTGTGTGTGTGTGTGTGTGTGTGTGTGTGTGTGCTCACACTGAGCTCTGTGTGTGTGTGTGTGTGTGTGTGTGTGTGTGCTCACACTGAGCTCTGTGTGTGTGTGTGTGTGTGTGTGTGTGTGTGCTCACACTGAGCTCTGTGTGTGTGTGTGTGTGTGTGTGCTCACACTGAGCACTGTGTGTGTGTGTGTGTGTGCTCACACTGAGCACTGTGTGTGTGTGTGTGTGTGTGTGTGTGTGTGTGCTCACACTGAGCACTGTGTGTGTGTGTGTGTGTGCTCACACTGAGCACTGTGTGTGTGTGTGTGTGTGTGTGTGTGTGTGTGCTCACACTGAGCACTGTGTGTGTGTGTGTGTGTGTGTGTGTGCTCACACTGAGCACTGTGTGTGTGTGTGTGTGTGTGTGCTCACACTGAGCACTGTGTGTGTGTGTGTGTGTGTGTGTGTGTGTGTGTGCTCACACTGAGCACTGTGTGTGTGTGTGTGTGTGTGTGTGTGTGTGTGCTCACACTGAGCTCTGTGTGTGTGTGTGTGTGTGTGTGTGTGTGTGCTCACACTGAGCACTGTGTGTGTGTGTGTGTGTGTGTGTGTGTGTGTGTGTGTGCTCACACTGAGCTGTGTGTGTGTGTGTGTGTGTGTGTGCTCACACTGAGCTGTGTGTGCTCACACTGAGCACTGTGTGCTCACGGGGCGGGTTCAGGATGAGTGCTGGAGAGGAGCTGTGCACAGAGGGACCTGGGGGTCCTGGGGGACGACAGGTTGACCGTGAGCAGTGTGCCCTCGTGGCCAAGAGGGCCAATGGGATCCTGCGGTGCAGTGCCCTGAAAATGACCCCAAAATGACGCCAAAATCCACTCCAAGTGACTCCAAAATCCCACAGGATGACCCCAAAATCCTTTATCCCAATCCCATGGGCCCCCTATGGCAGCAGTGGCCCCCAAACTGATCCTAAAATCATTCACTTCAATTCCATGTGCCTCATATGTTGGTAGTGCCCCCAAAAATGGCCCCAAAATAACCCCCAAATCCTTTATTCCAATTCGATGGGCCCCATACGGCAGCAATGCCCCACCAAGTGACCCCAAAATCCACCCAGAATGACCCCAAAGTCCCACACAATAACACCAGTATCCTTTACTCCCAATCCCATGGGCCCCATATGGCTGCAATAGCCCCCAAAATGACCCTAAAATCTTTTACTTCAATTCCATGTGCCTCATATGGCAGTAGTGACCCCCAAAACGGCCCCCAAATCCTTTATTCCAATTCCATGGGCCCCATATGGCAGCAGTGTCCCACCAAGTGACCCCAAAATCCTTTACCCCAATCCCATGGGCCCCATATGGCAGCAATGGCCCCCAAACTGATCCTAAAATCTTTCACTTCAATTCCATATGGCAGTAGTGCCCCCCAAAGTGGCCCCAAAATAACCCCCAAATCCTTTATTCCAATTCCATGGGCCCCATATGGCAGCAGACCCCCACAAAGTGACCCCAAAGTCCCACACAATAACACCAATATCCTTTACTCCCAATTCCATGGGCCCCTATGGCTGCAATGGCCCCCAAAATGACCCCAAGGTCACCCCAAAATGACCCCAAAGTCACCCCAGGATGCCCCCAGTGTCCTCCTGCGTGGCCAGCAGGTGGAGGGAGGGGATCCTCCCCCCAAAAATGACCCCGAAGTCACCCCAAAATGACCCCAAAGTCACCCCAGGATGCCTCCAGTGTCCTGCGTGGGCATCAGGTGGAGGGAGGGGATCCTCCCCCCAAAATGACCCCGAAGTCACCCCAAAATGACCCCAAAGTCACCCCAAATTGACCCCAAAGTCACCCCAGGATGCCCCCAGTGTCCTGCGTGGGCCGCAGGTGGAGGGAGGGGATCCTCCCCCCAAAATGACCCCATGGTCACCCCAGGATGCCCCCAGGGTCCTGCGTGGGCAGCAGGTGGAGGGAGGGGATCCTCCCCCCAAAATGACCCCAAAGTCACCCCAGGATGCCCCCAGTGTCCTGCGTGGGCAGCAGGTGGAGGGAGGGGATCCTCCCCCCAAAATGACCCCAAAGTCACCCCAAAATGACCCCAAAGTCACCCCAGGATGCCCCCAGGGTCCTGCGTGGGCAGCAGGTGGAGGGAGGGGATCCTCCCCCCAAAATGACCCCAAAGTCACCCCAGGATGCCCCCAGTGTCCTGCGTGGGCAGCAGGTGGAGGGAGGGGATCCTCCCCCCAAAATGACCCCAAAGTCACCCCAGGATGCCCCCAGTGTCCTGCGTGGGCAGCAGGTGGAGGGAGGGGATCCTCCCCCTCTGCTCTGCCCTGGGGAGGCCTCATCTGGAGCACTGTGTGCAGTTCTGGGCTCCCCAGTCCAAAACAGACAGGGATCTCTTGGAAAGAGTGCAGCGCAGGGCCACAAAGATGGGGAAGGGCCTGGAGGATCTCCCCTCGAAGAAAGGCGGAGTGAACTGGGTCTGTTCAGCCCTGAGAAAAGAAGAGTGAGAGGGGACCTGATCCAGGTTGAGAAATATCTGAGGGGTGGGGGGCACAGTGGCGAGGCCAGACTCTTTTCAGCAGTGTGTGGGGACAGGACGAGGGGGGACGGGCACAAACTGCAGTGCTGTGGATTTGGGGGTCACTTTGGGGTCATTTGGGGTGGTTTGGGTGATTTAGGGGTCATTTTGGGGGGCATTGCTGCCATATGGGGCACGTGGAATTGGAATAAGGGATTTTAGGGTCATTTTGGGGGGCACTGCTGCCATATGGGGCACGTGGAATTGGGATAAAGGATTTTGGGGTTATTTTGCGGGGTTTTGGGGTCATTTGGAGGTTAATTTGGAGTAATTTTGGGTCAATTTTGTGGAGCACTGCTGCCATATGGGGCATGTGGAATTGGAATAAAGGATTTGGGGGTCATTTAGGGTCATTTGGGGGGCACTGCTGCCATATGGGGCATGTGGAATTGGAATAAGGGATTTTGGGGTCATTTAGAGGGATTTTTGGGGTCATTCTGGAGTCATTTCTGGAGGTTTTGGGCTCATTTTGTGGGATTTTGGGGCCATTTGGGGGTTATTTTGGGGGGCAGTGCTGCCATTTGGGGCACGTGGAATTGGAATGAAGGATTCTGGGGTCATTCTGTGGGATTTTGGGGCCGTTTCGGAGACCTGTGCGACCTGGTGTAGGGCACTGCTTTGTAGGGGGGTTGGACTCGGTGATCTCTGGAGGTCCCTTCCAACCCCTGTGGTTCTGGGATCTGCTGGGAAGAGTGCAGCACGGGGCACAGAGATGAGAGAGGAGCATCTCCCTTATGGGGAAAGGCTGAGAGAGCCGCGGCTGAGAAAAGGAGACCCCGGGGGGATGCGATCCACGTCGGTCGATATCTGAGCAGCGGGAGGCAAAGGGACGAGGCCGGAATCTTCTCACCGTGCGTGGGGATGGGACGCGGGGAAACGGCCCCAAACGTGGGAACTCCTGCACCAGCAGAGGCGGTGGGGGCGGGGCTGGGGGTCTCCGGGGACGTCCCAGACCCTCCTGGATGCCGAGCTGTCCCGGGAGCTCTGTGTCATTGGGATCCCACCCCAGAGCTCTGTGTCCTTGGGATCCCACCCCAGAGCTCTGTGTCACTGGGATCCCATCCCAGAGCTCTGTGTCACTGGGATCCCACCCCAGAGCTCTGTGTCACTGGGATCCCATCTCCGAGCTCTGTGTCCTTGGGATCCCACCCCAGAGCTCTGTGTCACTGGGATCCCACCCCAGAGCTCTGTGTCACTGGGATCCCACCCCAGAGCTCTGTGTCACTGGGATCCCATCCCAGAGCTCTGTGTCACTGGGATCCCATCCCAGAGCTCTGTGTCACTGGGATCCCGTCCCAGAGCTCTGTGTCCTTGGGATCCCACCCCAGAGCTCTGTGTCCTTGGGATCCCACCCCAGAGCTCTGTGTCCTTGGGATCCCATCCCAGAGCTCTGTGTCACTGGGATCCCATCCCAGAGCTCTGTGTCACTGGGATCCCGTCCCAGAGCTCTGTGTCCTTGGGATCCCGTCCCAGAGCTCTGTGTCATTGGGATCCTGACCCAGAGCTCTGTGTCACTGGGATCCCGTCCCAGAGCTCTGTGTCACTGGGATCCCATCTCTGAGCTCTGTGTCCTTGGGATCCCACCCCAGAGCTCTGTGTCCCACGAGGTCCCACACTTGTGGGGGAGCGGGGACTCCTCCTGCACCCCAAAGGATTTCAGTGCAGTGAGGAGCACAAAGCGCGTGGCGGAGCTTCGACAGCTCCTCCTGTCCGAGACACAGACACGGCAGCACGGACAGAGCCACGGACACAGCAGCACGGACAGAGCCACAGACAGAGCCAGGGATGCCTTGAGCCAGAGATATGGAACACTGTGGCCTGAGCCAGGGATGCTCTAAGCAGCACAGCTGAGCCAGGGACAGAGCAGGACGGCACGAGCCAAGGATATGGAGCCAGGGATATGGAGCCAGGGATATGGAGCCAGGGATATGGAGCCAGGGATATGGAGCCAGGGATATGGAGCCAGGGACACTTGGAGCCAGGGATATGGAGCCAGGGATATGGAGCCAGGGATATGGAGCCAGGGATATGGAGCCAGGGATAGGGAGCCAGGGACAGGGAGCCAGGGATATGGAGCCAGGGATATGGAGCCAGGGATATGGAGCCAGGGATGCTCGGAGCCAGGGAGATGGAGCCAGGGATATGGAGCCAGGGATAGGGAGCCAGGGATATGGAGCCAGGGATATGGAGCCAGGGACATGGAGCCAGGGATATGGAGCCAGGGATATGGAGCCAGGGACGCTTGGAGCCAGGGATATGGAGCCACGGACATGGAGCCAGGGATATGGAGCCAGGGATATGGAGCCAGGGATAGGGAGCCAGGGATATGGAGCCAGGGACATGGAGCCAGGGACATGGAGCCAGGGACATGGAGCCAGGGATGCTCGGAGCCAGGGACGCTCGGAGCCAGGGACGCTCGGAGCCAGGGATATGGAGCCAGGGACATGGAGCAGCACAGCTGAGCCAGGGATGCCTGGAGCCAGGGACACGGAGCACTACGGCCCGAGCCAGGGACGCCCTGACCGCCCCTCTCGTGCTCCTGGCTGTGCAGTGCGGCCTCGCACGGACCGCAGCGCATTGGCCCCGCACACCATCGCACCGCTAAGTGCTTCCACATGGAGCAGAGCGGCTGCGGCCAGAGCTCGGCGGCACAGCAGAGCAGAGTACGGCTGCAGAGCGGAGCAGCACAGAGTACAGCTGCAGAGCAGAGCAGAGTACGGCTGCAGAGCGGAGCAGCACAGAGTACAGCTGCAGAGCAGCACTGAGTACGGCTGCAGAGCAGCACTGAGTACGGCTGCAGAGCAGCACAGAGTACGGCTGCAGAGCAGCACAGAGTACGGCTGCAGAGCAGCACAGAGTACGGCTGCAGAGCAGCACTGAGTACGGCTGCAGAGCAGCACTGAGTACGGCTGCAGAGCAGAGCAGCACAGAGTATGGATACAGAGTGGAGCAGCTCAGAGTACGGCTGCAGAGCAGAGTATGGCTGCAGAGCGGAGCAGCACAGTATGGCTACAGAGCAGCACACAGTATGGCTACAGAGCAGCACACAGTATGGCTACAGAGCAGCACACAGTATGGCTACAGAGCAGCACACAGTATGGCTACAGAGCAGAGCAGAGTACGGCTGCAGAGCAGCACTGAGTACGGCTGCAGAGCAGCACTGAGTACGGCTGCAGAGCAGAGCAGCACAGAGTATGGCTACAGAGTGGAGCAGCTCAGAGTATGGCTGCAGAGCAGAGTACGGCTGCAGAGCAGAGCAGCACAGTATGGCTACAGAGCAGCACACAGTATGGCTACAGAGCAGCACAGTATGGCTACAGAGCAGCACAGTATGGCTACAGAGCAGCACACAGTATGGCTACAGAGCAGCACAGTATGGCTACAGAGCAGCACAGTATGGCTACAGAGCAGCACAGTATGGCTACAGAGCAGCACACAGTATGGCTACAGAGCAGCACAGTATGGCTACAGAGCAGCACACAGTATGGCTACAGAGCAGCACACAGTATGGCTACAGAGCAGCACACAGTATGGCTACAGAGCAGCACAGTATGGCTACAGAGCAGCACAGTATGGCTACAGAGCAGCACAGTATGGCTACAGAGCAGCACAGTATGGCTACAGAGCAGCACAGTATGGCTACAGAGCAGCACACAGTATGGCTACAGAGCAGCACAGTATGGCTACAGAGCAGCACACAGTATGGATACAGAGCAGCACAGTATGGCTACAGAGCAGCACACAGTATGGATACAGAGCAGCACAGTATGGCTACAGAGCAGCACAGTATGGCTACAGAGCAGCACACAGTATGGATACAGAGCAGCACAGTATGGCTACAGAGCAGCACACAGTATGGATACAGAGCAGCACAGTATGGCTACAGAGCAGCACACAGTATGGATACAGAGCAGCACAGTATGGCTACAGAGCAGCACACAGTATGGCTACAGAGCAGCACAGTATGGCTACAGAGCAGCACACAGTATGGATACAGAGCAGCACAGTATGGCTACAGAGCAGCACACAGGATGGCTACAGAGCAGAGCAGAGCAGAGCAGAGTACGGCTGCAGAGCAGCACTGAGTATGGCTGCAGAGTGGAGCAGCTCAGAGTACGGCTACAGAGCGGAGCAGAGTACGGCTGCAGAGCAGAGCAGAGTATGGATACAGAGCAGAGCAGAGCATGGATACAGGGCAGAGCAGAGCAGCACAGAGTACGGCTACAGAGCGGAGCAGAGCAGAGCAGAGTACGGCTGCAGAGCAGAGCGGAGCAGAGCAGAGCAGAGTATGGATACAGAGCAGAGCAGAGCAGAGTACGGCTGCAGAGCGGAGCAGAGCAGAGCAGAGTACGGCTGCAGAGCGGAGTACAGCTGCAGAGCGGAGCGGAGCGGAGCGGAGTATGGATACAGAGCAGAGCAGCACTAAGTACGGCTGCAGAGCAGAGCAGAGTACGGCTGCAGAGCGGAGCAGAGTACGGCTGCAGAGCGGAGCGGAGCGGAGCAGCATGTGCCAGCACTCCCTGCCCGGCCCCGCCGCGCTGAGCGGCGCAGAACGCTCCGACTGCCGACACCGACCGTCCCCGGGGCCCCGCGGGACGTTCCCCCCGAGCGGTGGGGGACAGAGGGGGCGGTCCGGGGCAGAGGGGCCCCGCGATGGCCGCACAGCCCCGTTCGCGTTACGGGTCCGTCGCACCGCGCCGCTCCGCAGCGGAGCGGAGGGATCCTCCCCGGCAGCGCCCGCCCCGTCCCTCCCTGCGGACGTGGACCCTCCGCGCAGCGCTGCCCCCCCCCAACCCCCCAACCCCCGCCCCAACACACTGCCCTTCCCAGCACAACGTCTGCGGGGATGAAAGCGAAACACTGCGGGGGGGGGGGAATGGGGGGAGAAGGGGAACTGGGGAGCGAGGGGAGAAAAAGGAGGAGGGAGGTGAGGGGGAAAAGGAGCGAAGGGGGAGGGGGAACAGAGATGGGGAGGGGGGGGGGAGCGGGGGGAACGGAGCGGGGGGGGGGAAGGGGCGAAACGAAGGAGCGATGGGGGAGGGGGGAAAAAGCAGCGGGGGGGGGGGAGAGAGGGGCAGACGGAGGGACGGGGGCACGAGGAGGGGGAGAGACCCCGCACGGTGGGGCGGGAGAGGAGGGGTACAGACGGCGGAGGGGGGGGGGGGGGGGGGGGCACTGCTCGGAGGCGCCGAGCGGAGCCGGGACGGGACGGGACGGGACGGGACGGGACGCGACGGGACGGGACGCGACGGGACGGGACGCGACGGGACGGGACGCGACGGGACGGGACGGGACGGGACGCGACGGGACGGGACGCGACGGGACAGGACGCGACGGGACGCGACGGGACGGGACGCGACGGGACGCGACGGGACGCGCCCAGAGCCGCCGCCCCAACCCCCCTTCCCCCCCCCCCTCCCCCCCCCGCCCGGAGGCCCCGCTCACCGCGGCCGTATCCCTGCGTGTGTTTGGCGAAGCTCCGCACCACCGCCTCCACCGCCTCGCGCAGCACCGCGGGCGGCCCCGAGCCGGGGGGGGGGCGGCGGCGCGGAGGCGGAGGGGCCCTGCAGACCCAGCGGCGGCGGCGGCGGAGGCAGCCCCAGCCCCGGCCCCAGCGCGGCCGGAGGAAGAACGGCGGCGGGCGGGGGGGCGGCGGGGGCTCCGGTGACCCCGGGCCGCAGGGAGCGCGGCGTTCCGCCCACCCCGGGCTGCAGCCGCTGCGCCCGCACCGACTCCATCGCCTCTGCGACGGGAGAGCGCGGCCGAGCCAACGCTGCCACTCACGGCGCGCGGGGCCAATGGGCGCGGAGAGGGGCGGGCGGGGAGGGAGGTCTCGGCCAATGGCGTGCGCGGATGGGGGCCGGGGGGCGGGGCGGAGGGAAGGGAGACCAATCGCAGCGCGGGGATCCGGGGGAGGGGGGGGGGGGGGGGTGGAGGGGACCGGGGGGTGGGCTCAAGGAGGAGG
>JAUPFR010000034.1:52804-151820 GCA_036925125.1 Oreortyx pictus | reverse complement strand
CCCCCCCTTGCCCCTCCCCCCGCCGCGCACAGTTCCGGCTGTGTCCCATCTGCGCGGGGCGGAGCGGGCGCTGCCCCACTGCAACAGCTGCGCGGGCACAGAGCCGCTCTGTGCCGGGCTCTGCCCCACAGATGCGGGGGGGGGGGGGGGGGGGGGGCACTGTGGGGCTGCCCCATAATTAGGGGTCCTGTCGGTGTGGGGCTGCCCCATAGCCGGGTACTGTCGTTGTGGGGCTGCCCCATAATTAGGGGTCCTGTCGGTGTGGGGCTGCCCCATATCTGGGGGTATTGTCGTTGTGGGGCTGCCCCATAGCTGGGGGTACTGTCGTTGTGGGGCTGCCCCATAACCGGGGGTACTGTCAGTGTGGGGCTGCCCCATATCTGGGGGTACTGTCGGTGTGGGGCTGCCCCATAATTAGGGGTACTGTCGGTGTGGGGCTGCCCCATATCTAGGGCTGTTGTCGTTGTGGGGCTGCCCCATAATTAGGGGTACTGTCGGTGTGGGGCTGCCCCATATCTGGGGCTGTTGTCGTTGTGGGGCTGCCCCATAATTAGGGGTACTGTCGGCGTGGGGCTGCCCCATAATTAGGGGTACTGTCGGTGTGGGGCTGCCCCATATCTGGGGGTACTGTCGGTGTGGGGCTGCCCCATAGCCGGGTATTGCTGGTGTGGGGCTGCCCCATAGCTATGGGTCCCACTGCAGCTGGGCTCTGCTCTGGGCTCAGCCCCACAGCTGTGGGGTGGGAGGCCTGACGGGGCTGCCCCATAGCCGGGCACTGTCGCTGTGGGGCTGCCCCATAGCCGGGTCCTGTCGGTGTGGGGCTGCCCCATAGCCGGGTCCTGTCGCTGTGGGGCTGCCCCATAGCCGGGCACTGTCGCTGTGGGGCTGCCCCATAGCGGTGATTTGCGGACTGTAACGCAGTTCGGTTATAACGCGGCGATGTTCGCTCCGCTTTGTACCAGGTCCCCTCTGCGCCGCCAAACAGCGGTACATATTTATAAGCCGAGCTCATGCATATGCAGCAGGTTGCGGCGTAACTGTAGGGCGAGCTCATGCATATTCATTAGAGCCGCGACATATTTATAGACAGTGCTCATGCATATTCATCAGAGACGCGACGTTTTTATTATACCGAACTCATGAATATTCATCAGGTTCCGCGCTATCTGTTCCCATATCACCGCTATCCGCCCTCCCCCTGCGCATGCGCAGTGCTTTCCCTTGGTGTCGGTGGATGCTCAGCGTCTTCCCCCCCCCCACGCAGCCCCACGCCGCCCCACGCAGCCCCGCCCCACGCAGCCCCACGCAGCCCCGCCCCACGCGGCCCCGCCATGTTCCTCGCGTCCCCACTGCGCTTCCGGTCGCGCCCGTTTCCGGCTCCTTTCCTCCATTTCGCGCGGCGGAGTTCCACGCGTGGCGCGGCCGCTCTTCCCACGTGACCGCGGCACCGGGGGAGGTCCGCCCCGCTCCGTCCCGGCAGCGCCGCGCGTGGACACCGCGCGGACGTGGAGCGGTGAACGCCGACAGCGCCGAGAGCGCAGACACGCGTGGGACGCTGCGCGACACCGGAACCGCGTGGACACGGAAACGCGCGCAGAGAAACACGGACACACACACAGTGCACACCACGCACCGCGGCGCACACACGCGTGGAAAACCCCACGCATGACGGCACACACACGCATGCAAAACCCAACACACTGCTACACACACACGCGTGGAAAGCCCACACATGACTGCACACACACGCGTGGAAAACGCCACGCATTAGTACTGCACACACGCGTGGAAAACCCCACGCACGACTGCACACACACGCGTGTGGAAAACCCCACGCGTGACAGCACACACACGCGTGTGGAAAACCCCACGCGTGACAGCACACACACGCGTGCGACACACACCATCCCACGTGTGCACTGTGTGTTCGTGTGAGTGTGTGAGTGTGCACTGTGCGTGTGAGTGCATGAGTGTGAGTGTGCACTGTGTGTGCACTGTGAGTGTGAGTGCGCACTGTGAGTGTGCACTGTGTGTGTGCGTGAGTGTGCACTGACAGTGCAAGTGTGCACTGTGTGTGCACTGTGTGTGTGTGTGTGAGTGTACTGTGTGTGTGTGCGTGAGTGAGTGTGCACTGACAGTGCGAGTGTGTGTGTACCGTGTGTGTGTGTGCACTGTGTGTGCACGAGTGTGAGTGTGCACTGACAGTGCGAGTGTGTGTGCGTGACAGTGTGAGTGTGCACTGTGTGTGTGTGTGCACTGTGTGTGCGAGTGTGTGTGTGTGTGCCGTGTGTGTGTGTGCCGTGTGTGTGTGTGCACTGTGAGTGTGCACTGACAGTGCGAGTGTGTGACAGTGTGAGTGTGCACTGTGTGTGTGTGTGCACTGTGTGTGCGTGAGTGCGCACTGTGAGTGTGAGTGTGTGAGTGTGCACTGTGTGTGTGTGTGTGTGCATGAGTGTGCACTGACAGTGCGAGTGTGTGTGTGTGCACTGTGTGTGTGTGTGCATGAGTGTGAGTGTGCACTGACAGTGCAAGTGTGTGTGTGTGTGTGCACTGAGTGTGCACTGTGTGTGTGTGCATGAGTGTGAGTGTGCACTGACAGTGCGAGTGTGTGACAGTGTGAGTGTGCACTGTGTGCACTGTGTGTGTGCGTGTGAATGTGCACTGACAGTGCGAGTGTGTGTGAGTGCGTGAGTGTGCACTGACAGTGCGAGTGTGTGACAGTGTGAGTGTGCACTGTGTGTGCGTGAGTGTGCACTGTGAGTGTGCACTGTGTGTGTGCGTGAGTGTGAGTGTGCACTGACAGTGTGAGTGTGTGACTGTGAGTGTGCAGTGTGTGTGTGTGAGTGTGCACTGTGTGAGTGTGCACTGACAGTGCGAGTGTGTGACAGTGAGTGTGCACCGTGTGTGTGTGTGTGTGTGCACTGTGTGAGTGTGCACTGTGTGTGTGTGTGAGTGTGCACTGACAGTGCGAGTGTGTGACAGTGTGAGTGTGCACTGTGTGTGTGTGTGCACTGTGTGTGCGTGAGTGCGCACTGAGTGTGCACTGTGTGTGTGTGTGTGTGTGTGAGTGTGCACTGTGCGAGTGTGTGTGTGTGTGTGCGTGAGTGTGCACTGACAGTGTGAGTGTGTGACAGTGTGAGTGTGCACTGACAGTGCGAGTGTGTGACAGTGTGAGTGTGCACTGTGTGTGTGTGAGTGCGCACTGAGTGTGCACTGTGTGTGTGTGTGTGTGAGTGTGAGTGTGCACTGACAGTGCGAGTGTGTGTGTGTGCACTGTGTGTGTGCGCACTGTGAGTGTGCACTGACAGTGCGAGTGTGTGTGTGTGTGTGCACTGTGTACCGTGTGTGTGTGTGCACTGAGTGTGCACTGTGTGAGTGTGTGTACCCTGTGTGTGTGTGCATGTGTGAGTGTGCACTGTGTGTGCGAGTGTGTGTGTGTGTGACAGTGTGAGTGTGCACTGTGTGTGTGTGTGCACTGTGTGTGCGTGTGAGCGTGCACTGACAGTGCGAGTGTGTGTGTGTGCACTGACAGTGCGAGTGTGTGACAGTGAGTGTGCACTGACGTGTGTGTGTGTGTGTACTGTGTGAGTGTGCACTGTGTGTGTGTGTGTGTGTACTGTGTGCGTGAGTGTGCACTGACAGTGCGAGTGTGTGACAGTGAGTGTGCACTGTGTGTGCGTGAGTGCGCACTGTGAGTGTGCACTGCGTGAGTGTGCACTGACAGTGCGAGTGTGTGACAGTGTGAGTGTGCACTGTGTGTGTGTGTGCACTGTGTGAGTGTGCACTGTGTGTGTGCGTGAGTGTGCACTGACAGTGCGAGTGTGTGAGTGTGCACTGACAGTGCGAGTGACAGTGTGTGTGCACTGTGTGTGAGTGTGCACTGTGTGTGTGTGTGAGTGTGCACTGACAGTGCGAGTGTGTGACAGTGTGAGTGTGCACTGACAGTGTGAGTGTGTGACAGTGTGAGTGTGCACTGTGCGTGTGTGTGTGAGTGTGCACTGACAGTGCGAGTGTGTGACAGTGTGAGTGTGCACTGTGTGTGTGAGTGCGCACTGAGTGTGCACTGTGTGTGTGTGTGTGTGAGTGTGAGTGTGCACTGACAGTGCGAGTGTGTGTGTGTGCACTGTGTGTGTGCGCACTGTGTGTGTGCACTGACAGTGCGAGTGTGTGTGTGTGTGTGCACTGTGTACCGTGTGTGTGTGTGCACTGAGTGTGCACTGTGTGAGTGTGTGTACCCTGTGTGTGCATGAGTGTGAGTGTGCACTGACAGTGCGAGTGTGTGTGTGTGCACTGACAGTGCAAGTGTGTGACAGTGAGTGTGCACTGACGTGTGTGTGTGTGTGTACTGTGTGAGTGTGCACTGTGTGTGTGTGTGTGTACTGTGTGCGTGAGTGTGCACTGACAGTGCGAGTGTGTGACAGTGAGTGTGCACTGTGTGTGCGTGAGTGCGCACTGTGAGTGTGCACTGCGTGAGTGTGCACTGACAGTGCGAGTGTGTGTGTGCGCACTGTGTGTGTGCGCACTGTGTGTGTGCACTGTGTGTGTGCGCACTGTGTGTGCACTGTGTGTGCACTGTGTGTGCGCACTGTGTGTGTGCGCACTGTGTGTGTGCGCACTGTGTGTGTGCAGTGTGTGTGCGCACTGTGTGTGCACTGTGTGTGCACTGTGTGTGCGCACTGTGTGTGTGCGCACTGTGTGTGCGCACTGTGTGTGTGTGCACTGTGTGTGTGCGCACTGTGTGTGTGTGCACTGTGTGTGTGCGCACTGTGTGTGTGTGTGCACTGTGTGTGTGCGCACTGTGTGTGTGTGCACTGTGTGTGTGCGCACTGTGTGTGTGCAGTGTGTGTGCGCACTGTGTGTGCGCACTGTGTGTGTGCGCACTGTGTGTGCGCACTGTGTGTGTGCGCACTGTGTGTGCGCACTGTGTGTGTGTGCACTGTGTGTGTGCGCACTGTGTGTGTGTGTGCACTGTGTGTGTGCGCACTGTGTGTGTGTGCACTGTGTGTGCGCACTGTGTGTGTGCGCACTGTGTGTGTGCGCACTGTGTGTGTGCAGTGTGTGTGCGCACTGTGTGTGCACTGTGTGTGCACTGTGTGTGCGCACTGTGTGTGTGCGCACTGTGTGTGCGCACTGTGTGTGCGCACTGTGTGTGTGTGCACTGTGTGTGTGCGCACTGTGTGTGTGTGTGCACTGTGTGTGTGCGCACTGTGTGTGTGTGCACTGTGTGTGTGCGCACTGTGTGTGTGTGTGCACTGTGTGTGTGTGCACTGTGTGTGTGCACTGTGTGTGTGTGACTGTGTGTGTGCGCACTGTGTGTGTGCGCACTGTGTGTGCACTGTGTGTGCGCACTGTGTGTGTGCGCACTGTGTGTGTGTGCACTGTGTGTGCACTGTGTGTGCACTGTGTGTGTGCGCACTGTGTGTGTGCACTGTGTGTGTGTGCACTGTGTGTGTGCACTGTGTGTGTGCGCACTGTGTGTGTGCGCACTGTGTGTGCGCACTGTGTGCGCTGCGGTTTTCCCGCCGCGCTGCGGTTCCTGCGCCCTTTTCTCGCCCACTGTTGTCCCCGCTCGCTGGTGTCTGTCCCCGCTCCGCTCCCCTCCCGCTCACCCACCCGGCTGCTTGCGTCCCCACGTGCTGTCACCCACGTGCCGTCACCCACGTGCCGTCACCCACGTGCCGTCACCCACCCGCCGTCACCCACCCGCCGTCACCCACGTGCCGTCACCCACCCGCCGTCACCCACCCGCCGTCACCCACCCGCCGTCACCCACGTGCCGTCACCCACCTGCCGTCACCCACCTGCCGTCACCCACGTGCCGTGACCCACCTGCCGTCACCCACGTGCCGTCACCCACGTGCCGTCACCCACCCGCCGTCACCCACCCGCCGTCACCCACGTGCCGTCACCCACCCGCCGTCACCCACCCGCCGTCACCCACCCGCCGTCACCCACGTGCCGTCACCCACCTGCCGTCACCCACGTGCCGTCACCCACGTGCCGTCACCCACCCGCCGTCACCCACCCGCCGTCACCCACCCGCCGTCACCCACGTGCCGTCACCCACCTGCCGTGACCCACCTGCCGTCACCCACCCGCCGTCACCCACCCGCCGTCACCCACGTGCCGTCACCCACGTGCCGTCACCCACCCGCTGTCACCCACCCGCCGTCACCCACGTGCCGTCACCCACGTGCCGTCACCCACCCGCCATCACCCACCCGCCGTCACCCACCCGCCGTCACCCACCCGCCGTCACCCACGTGCCATCACCCACCCGCCATCACCCACCCGCCGTCACCCACCCGCCGTCACCCACGTGCCGTCACCCACGTGCCGTCACCCACGCGCCGTGACCCACCTGCCGTCACCCACGCGCCGTGACCCACCCGCTGTCACCCACCCGCCGTCACCCACCCGCCGTGACCCACCTGCCGTCACCCACGTGCCGTCACCCACGCGCCGTGACCCACCTGCCGTCACCCACGCGCCGTGACCCACCCGCTGTCACCCACCCGCCGTCACCCACCTGCCGTCACCCACCCGCCGTCACCCACCCGCCGTCACCCACCCGCCGTCACCCACCCGCCGTCACCCACCTGCCTCCCCCCCGCGGGTCTCTGCATCCCCGCTCTCTCCCTTCTCACCCCGTTATCTCACTGCTCCCTTCCTGCCGACCCGCTCACCTGCCCGCTCCTCTCCCACTTACCGACCTGCACAACCGCCTGTCCCCACACCCCCATCCTTCCCCACACCCCCATCCGTCCCCATACCCGTCCCCACACCTCTATCCTTCCCTATATCCTTCCCCATACCCGTCCCCACACCCCCATCCTTCCCCACACCTGTCCCCACACTCCTATCCATCCCCACACCCCCATCCTTCCCCACGCCCGTCCCAACACCCCTATCCTTCCCTATATCCGTCCCCACGCCCATCCCCACACCCCCATCCTTCCCTAAACCCGTCCCCACACCCCCATCCTTCCCTATAGCCGTCCCCACACCCCTATCCTTCCCTAAACCCGTCCCCACACCCCTATCCTTCCCTATATCCTTCCCCACACCCGTCCCCACGCCCCTATCCTTCCCCACACCCGTCCCCACACCCCCATCCTTCCCCACACCCGTCCCCACACCCCTATCCTTCCTCATACCCGTCCCCACACCTCTATCCTTCCCCGTACCCGTCCCCACGCCCATCCCCACGCCCCCATCCTTCCCTAAACCCGTCCCCACACCCCTATCCTTCCCTATATCCTTCCCCACACCCGTCCCCACACCTCTGTCCTTCCCCACACCCGTCCCCACACCTCTATCCTTCCCCATACCCGTCCCCACACCCCTATCCTTCCCCACACCCGTCCCCACACCTCTATCCTTCCCCATACCCGTCCCCACACCCCCATCCTTCCCCATACCCGTCCCCACACCCCCATCCTTCCCCATACCCGTCCCCACACCCCTATCCTTCCCTATATCCTTCCCCACACCCGTCCCCACGCCCCTATCCTTCCCTAAACCCGTCCCCACACCCCCATCCTTCCCCATGCCCGTCCCCACACCCCTATCCTTCCGTCCCCACACCCCCATCCTTCCCCGTACCCGTCCCCACACCCCTATCCGTCCCCACACCTGTACCCACACCCACACCCCTATCCTTCCCTAAACCCGTCCCCACACCCCTATCCTTCCCTATATTCTTCCCCACGCCCGTCCCCACACCCCCATCCTTCCCCACGCCCGTCCCCACACCCCTATCCTTCCCTATATCCTTCCCCATACCCGTCCCCACGCCCCTATCCTTCCCTAAACCCGTCCCCACACCCCTATCCGTCCCCACACCCGTCCCCACGCCCCTATCCTTCCCCACACCCCCATCCTTCCCCACACCCGTCCCCACACCCCTATCCGTCCCCACACCCGTCCCCACACCCCTATCCTTCCTCATACCCGTCCCCACACCTCTATCCTTCCCCGTACCCGTCCCCACACCCGTCCCCACGCCCCTATCCTTCCCCCTATCCGTCCCCACACCCGTCCCCACACCCGTCCCCCCGCCCCTACCGTTCCCTATACCCGTCCCCACACTCGTAGCCCCGCCCCGCGCGCGCCGTTCCCGCCAACACGACTCCGCCCCCCCCACCCCCGCGCGCGCGCGCGCCAAGCGGACCCGCCCCTCCGACTCCCTCGGTTTAAAGTCCCGCGCCGCGGGGGGAGGGGGGGGGGGGGACGGGGGACGGGCAGCGCCGCGGACCAATGGCGCCGCGCTCCACGCGGGAGCCGGGCGGCCAACGAGAAGCGCGGCGGCGCGGCGGAAGTCCCGCCCTCGGGGTGGGGGGGGGGGGCGGGGTCGCGGCGGCGAAGGGGGCGCCACGCGCCGCGTCATGGAGGCGCAGTGTGCGTGCGGACACTGACGGCGCCGCAGCTGCGCCCCGATACCCCGCCGAGCCCCCCACGGTCAGCCCGGGTATCCCGCCGAGCCCCCCACGATCAGCCCGGGTACCCCGCAGAGCCCCTACCCCCCCCCCCCCCCCCCTCCCGGCACCCGCACGCGGAGCGGGCCCGGACGGACCGGGGAGCGCGGATACCCCGGACACCCCGCACGGCCCGGACACCCCGCACGGCTCCGCGCGGAGCGGGACCGGACAGCCCGCACGTCCCGCACGCGGAGCGGGCCCGGCTGCTCCGGCCACACCGCTCCGTCCCGGCGGCGGCGGCGGCTGCGTGCCCTCGGCCGCCCTTCCCTCCTTCGGCAGCGCGGAGCCGCGGGGCGAGGAGGAGGAGGAGGAGGAGGAGGAGGAGGACGGGGCGATGGAGATGAAGAAGCGCATCAACCTGGAGTTGCGGAACCAGGCCCCCGAGGAGGTGAGTCCGCCCCGCCCCGTCCCGGTTTCGGGTCCGCGCGGTGCGGAGCGGCGGCGGTTCGGGCGCGCCGTGGCGGGGGGGGGGGGGTTGGAGGGGGGGGGGAAGGGGGGGGTTGGGCGGCGGGCCGGGAGCGCGGCGCGGCCCCGCGGGGCTCCGCTCGGCCGTTTCCTTTCGCTTTCCGTTTTATTCCGCCCCGCTTCCCCGCGGGGTCCGCTCCGCGCCCGCCCTCCGCTCCGTCCCTCCTCGATCCCCTCCTGTCATTGGTGTTCCCCGTTCCGCCGAACGCGGTCCCCGGGGGGGGGGGGGGGGGGGGGGGGGCGTGGGGGGGTCCGCCCCGCGCGGCGCCGCCTCCTCCGCCCGCGCCGTTTCCGCTCCGCGCGGGATCTCCGCTGAGCGCCGCCGCGATGGCGTAAAGCGGCCCCGGAGCGCCCGGGACTCGCGGAGCGGTCACGGAATCGCCGCTCGGGACGGAGGGAACCGCAGACATCGCTGAACCGTGCGGCCCAAAGTAGTGCGCCCCAAAGCCCCGGTCCCCCGCCCCGGTTCCGCTCCGTGCCGTGGGCTGCCCGCCCCCTCCCGCTCACGTTGCCCACGGACCCCTCCTCGGCCCCGGGACCCTGCGGGGACGGGGCACCCACGCGTCGTGCTCGGCACGGACGGCCCCGTGGAGCTGTACCCGCTGCCCCGCGGCAGCGCCCACCCCCCCTCCCCCCCCCCACTGCTCCCGCGGATGTGAAATGGGCGCGTTAAACAGAGCGGGGCCAGCAGGTCGCCCCAAAAGTGACCCCAAAATTACTCCAAAGTGACCCCAAAGTCCTTTATTCCAGTACCATGGGCCCCATGTGGCAGCCGTGCCCCACAGCGTGACCCCAAAATGACGCCAAAGTTACTCCAAAATGACCCCAAAGACCCACGAAATGACTCCAGAATGACCCCCAAATCCTTTAATCCAATTCCACCTTCCCCACATGGCAGCAGTGGCCCCCAAAATTACGTCAAATTGACCCAAAATGACCCTTAAATCCTTTATTACAATTCCATGTGCCTCATATGGCAGTAGTGCCCCCCAAAATCCCAAGCAATGACTCCAAAATCCTTTATTACAATTCCATGGGACCCATGTGGCAGCAGTACTCCCTAAAATGACCCCAAAATTCCTCAAAATGACCCCAAAGACCCACAAAATGACTCCAGAATGACCCCAAAATCCATTATTCCAATTCCATGTGCCCCATATTGCAGTACTGGCCCCCAAAGTTACCTCAAAATGACCCAAAGTGACCCTAAAATACTTTATTACAATTCCGTGTGCCTCATATGGCTGTAGTGCCCCCCAAAATCCCATGCAATGACCCCAAAATCCTTTATTACAATTCCATGGGCCCCACGTGGCAGCAGTACCCCCAAAAATGACCCCCAAAATCCTCAAAATGACTCCAAAATGACCCTAAAATACTTTATTACAATTCCTTGCGCCTCATGTGGCAGTAGTGTCATCCAAAATGACCCCCAAAATCCACCCAAAATTGCCCCAGAGTCCCACACAATGACCCCCAAATCCCTTATTCCAATTTCATCGGCCCCATATTGAAGTAGTGACCTCCAAAATTACCTCAGAGTGACCCAAAATGAACTAAAAATAACCCTAAAATCCTTTATTCCAATTCCATGGGCCCCGTATGACAGCAGTGCCCCACAAAGTGACCCCAAAGTCCCACAGCATTACTCCAAAATGACCCCCAAATCCCTTATTCCAATTCCATGGGCCCCATGTGTCAGCAGTGCCCCACCAAGTGACCACAAAATCCACTCAAATTGACCCCAAAGTCACCTGAAAATGACCCCAAAATCCTTTATTCCAATTCCATGAGCCCCATATGGCAGCAGTGCCCCACAAAGTGACCCCAGAATCCACCCCAAAGACCCACAAAATGACTCCAGAATGACCCCAAAGTCCCCCCAAATGACCTCAGAATCCACTCAAAATGACCCCAAAGTCCCACAGAATTACTCCAAAATGACCCCCAAATCCTTTATTCCAATTCCACGTTCCCCACATGGCAGCAGTGGCCCCCAAAATTACCTCAAAATGACCCAAAATGACTCTAAAATCCTTTATTACATTTCCATGTGCCTCATATGGCAGTAGTGCCCCCCAAAATCCCACAGAATGACCCCAAAATCCTTTATTACAATTCCATGGGCCCCGTATGTGAGCAGTGCCCCCTAAAATGACCCCGAAATCCCACCAAATGACCCCAAAGTCACCCCAAAATGACCCCAAAGTCACCCCAGGATGACCCAGTGTCCTGCCTGGCCAGCAGGTGGAGGGAGGGGATCCTCTGACGAGGGGGACCGGACAGAAACTGCGGTGCTGTGGATTTTGGGGTCATTGTGTGGGATTTTGGGGTCATTTTGGGTGGTTCTGGGGTCATTTTAGGGTCATCTGAGGGTGCGTTCCTGCCATATGGGGCGCGTGGAATTGGAATAAAGAATTCTGGGGTCGTTTTGGGGGCCGTTTTGGGGGCATTGCTGCCATATGGGGCGCGTGGAATTGGAATAAAGAATTCTGGGGTCGTTTTGGGGGCCGTTTTGGGGGCATTGCTGCCATATGAGGCATGTGGAATTGGAGTAAAGGATTTGGGGGTCATTATGGGGGATTTTGGGGTCACTCTGTTGGATTTTGGGGTCATTATGGGGAGTTTGGGGGGGCAGTGCTGCCATTTGGGGCACATGGAATTGGAATAAAGGATTTTGGGTCGTTTTGAGGGATTTCGGGGTTATTTTGGGGTCATTTCTTGGGGTTTTGGGGCCACTTTGGAGACCTGTCTGACCTGGTGTAGGGCACTGCTTTGGCAGAGGGGTTGGACTCGGTGATCTCTGGAGGTCCCTTCCAACCCCTATGATTCTGGGGTTCCGTGGGGTCATTGTGTGGGGTTTTGGGGTCATTCTGGGGAGGTTTCAGGGTCATTTGGGGCCATTTTGAAGTCATTTTTGGAGGATTTGGGGGTCACTTTGTGGTTTTTGGGGGCCATTGCTGCCATATGGGACACATGGAATTGGAATAAAGGATTCTGGGGTCGTTTCGTGGGGTTTTAGGGTCATTTTGGGGTCATTTTGTGGGGTTTTGGGGTCATTTTCGGGTCATTTTATGGGGTTTGGGGGCCATTTGGGGGCCATTTTGTGGGCCGTTGCTGGCTTTTGGGGCACATGGAGTTGGTTAAAATGATTTTGGGGTCATTTTGGGGAGGTTTCAGGATCATTGTGTGGGATTTTGGGGTCATTTAGGGGGGCATGGCTGCCATATGGGGCACGTGGAATTGGAATAAAGGCTTTTGGGTCGTTTTGAGGGATTTCGGGGTTATTTTGGGGTCATTTCTTGGGGTTTTGGGACCACTTTGGAGACCTGTGCGACCTGGTGTAGGGAACTGCTTTGTAGGGGGGTTGGACTCGGTGATCTCTGGAGGTCTCTTCCAACCCCTGTGGTTCTGGGGTTCCGTGGGGTCATTGTGTGGGGTTTTGGGGTCATTCTGGGGAGGTTTCAGGGTCATTTGGGGCCATTTTGAAGTCATTTTTGGAGGATTTGGGGGTCACTTTGTGGTTTTTGGGGGCCGTTGCTGCCATATGGGACACATGGAATTGGAATAAAGGATTCTGGGGTCGTTTCGTGGGGTTTTAGGGTCATTTTGGGGTCATTTTGTGGGGTTTTGGGGTCATTTTCGGGTCATTTTATGGGGTTTGGGGGCCATTTGGGGGCCATTTTGTGGGCCGTTGCTGGCTTTTGGGGCACATGGAGTTGATTAAAATGATTTTGGGGGGGTCATTTTGGGGAGGTTTCAGGATCATTGTGTGGGATTTTGGTGTCATTTAGGGGGGCATGGCTGCCATATGGGGCACGTGGAATTGGAATAAAGGCTTTAGGGGTCGTTTTGAGGGATTTTGGGGTTATTTTGGGGTCGTTTCTTGGGGTTTTGGGACCACTTTGGAGACCTGTCTGACCTGGTGTAGGGTACTGCTTTGGCAGTGGGGTTGGACTCGCTGATCTCCGGAGGTCCCTTCCAACCCCTGCGGTTCTGTGGGGTCGGTCCGGACTCAGCTCGGCGTGGGGTTGCAGTCCACGTTTGGTATCGCAGCACACAGAGTGGGGCAGAGCGTGGGGAGCTGCGGTGCAGTGCTGTGCGGCCCCACAGCCGTGGCGGTCATCGTGGTGGGGCTTCACTGCTTTGGGGGCGTGGGATGTGTGGCAGAACCCTCTCCCCCCCCCCATCCCCCCCCGGGCGTGGGGCTGCGGGACCCCCGTGGGTGTGGGGCACAGGACCCCCCCTGGGCGTGGGGCTGCGGGACCCCCCCTGGGGGCGTGGGACTGCGGGACCCCCGTGGGCGTGGGGCACGGGACCCCCCCCCCGTGGGCGTGGGGCTGCAGGACCCCCCCCGGGTGTGGGACTGCGGGACCCCCGCAGGTGTGGGGCTGTGGGACCCCCGTGGGCGTGGGGCAGAGCCCCGTGCTGAGGCTGTGCTCGATGCTGCGGCCCCGTGGGCGCGTTGGGACGGAGCCGTGGCCCTATTAATGTCCTCGCTAACGAGGGATGTGTTCCACAGAGGATGAAGCGCTCTGCAAATTAATTAGCTGCTTGGTGCCGCTCCTCCTGCATTGATTAGCTCGCTGTTTCGACGGACGATGATTAATTGGGCTTCGATGTTTAATTGGGCTTCGTTAACCTGCGGGACGCGCTGCTCGGGGGTTCGGATGTGGGGAGGAGTGGGGCGGCTTTGTGGGCTCCCGTGTGCGCAATGGGGCGCTCGGGGTTTAGAGGGGAGTTCTGTAGGGAACGGTTGGGGTTTAGAGGGGAGTTCTGTAGGGGAAACGTTGGGGTTTAGAGGGGAGTTCTGTAGGGAACAGTTGGGGTTCAGAGGGGAGGTTTGTAGGGGATGGTTGGGGTTTAGAGGGGAGTTTTGTAGGGGAAACGTTGGGGTTTAGAAGGGAGTTCTGTAGGGGATGGTCAGGGTTTAGAGGTGAGTTTTGTAGGGAAGGGTTGGGGCTTAGAAGGGAGTTTTGTAGGGGCCGGTCAGGGTTTGAAGTGAGTTTTGTAGGGGACAATTGGGGTTTAGAGGGGAGTTTTGTAGGAAAGGGTCAGGGTTTAGGAGTGAGTTTTGTAGGGAACGATTGGGATCTAGAAGTGACTTTTGTAGGGGACGGTTGGGGTTTAGAGGGGAGTTTTGTAGGGAAGGGTTGGGGTTTAGAGGGGAGTTTTGTAGGGAAATGTTGGGGTTTAGAGGGGGGTTTTGTAGGGGACGGTTGGGGTTTAGAGGGGAGTTTTGTAGGGAAGGGTTGGGGCTTAGAAGGGAGTTTTGTAGGGGCCGGTTGGGGTTTGAAGTGAGTTTTGTAGGGGGAACAGTTGGGGTTTAGAGGTGAGTTTTGTAGGGAAGGGTCAGGGTTTAGGAGTGAGTTTTGTAGGGAATGGTCGGGGTTTAGAGGGGAGTTTTGTAGGGGACAGTTGGGGTTTAGAGGGGAGTTTTGTAGGGAAGGGTCAGGGTTTAGGAGTGAGTTTTGTAGGGAACGGTTGAGATCTAGAAGTGACTTTTGTAGGGGACTGTTGGGGTTTGAAGTGAGTTTTGTAGGGGGAACAGTTGGGGTTTAGAAGGGAGTTTTGTAGGGGAAACGTTGGGGTTTAGAGGTGAGTTTTGTTGGGGACAGTTGGGGTTTAGAGGGGCGTTTTGTAGGGGATGGTTGGGGTTTAGAGGGGAGTTTTGTAGAGAAGGGTCAGGGTTTAGGAGTGAGTTTTGTAGGGAACGTTTGGGGTTTAGAGGGGAGTTTTGTAGGTGACAGTTGAGATTTAGAGGGGAGTTTTGTAGGGGACAGTTGGGATTTAGAGGTGAGTTTTGTAGGGGACAGTTGGGGTTTGAAGTGAGTTTTGTAGGGGGAACAGTTGGGGTTTAGAGGTGAGTTTTGTAGGGGAAGGTCAGGGTTTAGAAGTGACTTTTGTGGGGAAAAGCACCGCTGGGTTTTGTCCCCGCTGATGTGAAGGATGTGCCGGGTGGGGTGGGGTGGGGTGGGGTGGTGGTGGTACCCCCCCTTTGGCACAGGGCCTTCACCTCCTGCTCCCCATGGAGTGGTCCCGTTCGCTTCCAGCAGTGCTGTGCCATGGGGAGCCCAGAAAGGGTCCACACCAAATCCCAGCTTGGATGCCGCGCAGAGGGAGCCCGAGGGAAGAGGATTGTCATCGTGTGCCTCTCAGTGGGGCGGGTGGGGGTGGCTGAGGCCACAGGAGAGGGCTCAGTGACTCAGAGACCACCAGCAGAAGCGCAGACCCCGCTGCGCTGTGGGGTGCTGTGGGTTCGGCGCTGCTCATCCCGCTGTGTTCTGTTTGAAGGTGACGGAGCTGGTGCTCGATAACTGCAAGTCCAGCAATGGGGAGATCGAAGGGCTGAACGATTCCTTTAAGGAGCTCGAGTTCCTCAGCATGGCCAACGTGCAGCTGACGTCGCTGGCCAAGCTGCCCACGCTGAGCAAGCTCCGCAAGGTACGTGTCCCACCTGCCCCGTGGGGTTAAGCTGCGGGGGATTGGGGAGGAACAGCTGCGTGCGGCAGTACAGGGTGGGGGTGAGTGCTGGGCAGGGGCTCTGCACAGACAGAAAGACCTGGGGGTCCTGGTCAGAAGGTCGTCCTGCTTTCCTGTGGGGCTCCGTGGGGTCACTGAGGGGCTCCGTGGGGTCACTATGGGGCTCTGCGGGGCTCTTTAGGGATCTCTGGTCCCTGTGGGTTGACCTGTTTTTCTGTTCTCTCTATGGGGCTCTTTGAGCTCTTCTCTGGATGCTACGGGGCCCAAAGGTTGACCTGCCCTCCTGTGGGTCTCTATGGGGTCACTATGGGGCTCCATTGGGGCTTTGTTTCCTATGGGTTGACCTGTCCTCCTGTTGCTCTCTATGGGGCTCTGTGAGCTCTTCTATGGTTGTTACGGGGCCCAGACTCGGCCCTCCTGTCCACCTGGGCACACTGTGGGCTCACATTCAGCCGAGTATGGACCAACCCCCCCAGGTCCCGTTCCTCTTCACAATCATAAGGTTCTCCGGCCCTCTTGTGGGGCTCCATGGGGCTTGTCGTGGCTCTTTGGTCCCTCTGGGTTGACCTGTCCTCCTTTTGCATGGGGCTCTGAGCTCTTCTGTGGATGCTATGGGGCCCAAAGGTTGTCCTGCTCTCCTGTGGGTCACTAGGGGCCTCCATGGGGCTCTTTGGTCCCTATGGGTTGACCTGTTCTCCTGTTGCTCTCTATGGGGCTCCATGGGGCTCTTCTGTGATCACTATGGGTCCCAAAGGTTGAGCTGCTCTCCTGTGGGTCTCTATGGGGCTCAATGGGGTCACTGTGGGTCTCAGTGGAATCGCTATGGGTCACTAAGGGGCTCCATGGGATCACTATGGGTCTCTGTGGGTCTCTCTAGGGATCTCTGGTCCCTATGGGTTGACCTGTTTTTCTGTTCTCTCTATGGGGCTCTGTGAGCTCTTCTTTGGTTTCTATGGGGCTACATAGGGCTCTTTGGTCCCTATGGGTTGACCTGTCCTCCTGTTGCTCTCTATGGGGCTCTGTGACCTCTTCTCTGGATGCTGTGGGGCCCAGACTCGGCCCTCTTGTCCTGGGCACACTGTGAGCTCAGGTTCAGCCAAGCATGGACCAACCCGCCCAGGTCCCATTCCTCTTCACAGTCATAGGATTGTCCTGCTCTCCTGTGGGGCTCTGTGGGGCTCCATGGGGCTCTTTGTTGCTCTTTGGTCCCTCTGGGTTGACCTGTCCTCCTTTTACTCCATGTGGGGCTCTGTGATCTCTTCAGTGGATGTTATGGGGCCCGAGGGTTGTCCTACTCTCCTGTGGGTCTCTATGGGGTCATTATGGGGCTCCATTGGGGCTCTTTGGTCCCTATGGGTTGACCTGTCCTCCTGTTGCTCTCTATGGGGCTCTGTAAGCTCTTCTGTGGTCTCTGTGGGGCTTCATAGGGCTCTTTGGTCCCTATGGGTTGACCTGTCCTCGTTTTGCATGGGGCTCTATGAGCTATGCATGCTATGGGGCCCGAGGGTTGCCCTGCTCTCCTGTGGGTCTCTGTGGGGCTCTATGAACTCTTCCGTGGATGCTATGGGGCCCAAGGGTTGTCCTGCTCTCCTGTGGGTCTCTATGGGGTCACTATGGAGCTCCATTGTGGCTTTGGTCCCTCTGGGTTGACCTGTCCTCCCTTTGCTCTCTGTGGGGTTCCCTTTGGTCCCTCTGGGTTGACCTGTCCTCCTTTTACTCCACGTGGGGCTCTGTGATCTCTTCTGTGGATGTTATGGGGCCCGAGGGTTGCCCTGCTCTCCTGTGGGTCTCTGTGGGGCTCCATTGGGGCTCTTTGTTCCCATCTGATCCGGCCGTGCTCTCCGCGGCGGCCGCGCTGTGTCCCCGCTGTTACCCGCTGGACGGGCAGAGGTGGCCGAGCCCGCGCTGCTCTCAGCCGAACACAACTCCTGAAGTTCAGGAGCACGTTCTGTGAGCTGGGAGTTCACCCCGGCAGCGCCGCGGGACGGGTTGAGCTCGGACGGGAGGAGCGGAGCTCCTGGGCGTTGGGGGGGAAGGATGCGGCCCTTCATCCCTTCCCTCGTCCCCCTCTGCAGCTGGAGCTGAGCGACAACGTCATTTCCGGAGGCCTGGAGGTCCTGGCGGAGAGGTGTCCCAATCTCACGTACCTGAATCTGAGTGGCAACAAAATCAAAGATCTCGGCACTGTGGAAGCTCTGGTGAGTCCGACCCCACGGGGCGTGCGGCCGTGGGATGGTGCACGAGAGACGTCCTTTAAAAGTGCAAGAGATGAACCAGAGTCGGGTTTGAACCGCTGCAGTGTGAGAGGTCCGGAGCGGAGATGCAGTGCGATGTGATTTATATCGCTTCGTTCCTTCTCAGCCGCCGCAGGGCGCCGGGACGAAGTGCCGTCCGTGTCGGACGGGGGGTGCGGTGTCGGATGTGGGGTGAGGTGAGGTGCCGTCCGTGTCGGACGTGGGGTGAGGTGAGGTGCCGTCCGTGTCGGACGTGGGGTGAGGTGTGGTACTGTCTGTGTCGGACGTGGGGTGAGGTGAGGTGCCGTCCGTGTTGGCTGTGGGGTGAGGTGAGGTGCCGTCCGTGTCGGCTGTGGGGTGAGGTGTGGTACTGTCTGTGTCGGACGTGGGGTGAGGTGAGGTGCCGTCCGTGTCAGACGTGGGGTGAGGTGTGGTACTGTCTGTGTCGGACGTGGGGTGAGGTGAGGTGCCGTCCGTGTCGGCTGTGGGGTGAGGTGAGGTGCCGTCCGTGTCGGCTGTGGGGTGAGGTGTGGTACTGTCTATGTCGGACGTGGGGTGAGGTGAGGTGCCGTCCGCGTCAGACGTGGGGTGAGGTGTGGTACTGTCTGTGTCGGACGTGGGGTGAGGTGAGGTGCCGTCCGTGTCGGATGTGGGGTGAGGTGAGGTGCCGTCCGTGTCGGACGTGGGGTGAGGTGAGGTGCCGTCCGTGTCGGCCGTGGGGTGAGGTGAGGTGCCGTCCGTGTCGGATGTGGGGTGAGGTGAGGTGCCGTCCGTGTCGGACGTGGGGTGAGGTGAGGTGCCGTCCGTGTCGGCCGTGGGGTGAAGTGAGGTGCCGTCCGTGTCGGCCGTGGGGTGAGGTGAGGTGCCGTCCGTGTCGGACGTGGGGTGAGGTGAGGTGCCGTCCGTGTCGGATGTGGGGTGAGGTGAGGTGCCGTCCGTGTCGGCCGTGGGGTGAGGTGAGGTGCCGTCCGTGTCGGCTGTGGGGTGAGGTGAGGTGCCGTCCGTGTCGGCTGTGGGGTGAGGTGAGGTGCCGTCCGCGTCAGACGTGGGGTGAGGTGTGGTACTGTCTGTGTCGGACGTGGGGTGAGGTGAGGTGCCGTCCGCGTCAGACGTGGGGTGAGGTGAGGTGCCGTCCGCGTCAGACGTGGGGTGAGGTGAGGTGCCGTCCGTGTCGGCCGTGGGGTGAGGTGAGGTGCCGTCCGTGTCGGATGTGGGGTGAGGTGAGGTGCCGTCCGTGTCGGACGTGGGGTGAGGTGAGGTGCCGTCCGTGTCGGCCGTGGGGTGAGGTGAGGTGCCGTCCGTGTCGGATGTGGGGTGAGGTGAGGTGCCGTCCGTGTCGGACGTGGGGTGAGGTGAGGTGCCGTCCGTGTCGGCCGTGGGGTGAAGTGAGGTGCCGTCCGTGTCGGCCGTGGGGTGAGGTGAGGTGCCGTCCGTGTCGGACGTGGGGTGAGGTGAGGTGCCGTCCGTGTCGGATGTGGGGTGAGGTGAGGTGCCGTCCGTGTCGGCCGTGGGGTGAGGTGAGGTGCCGTCCGTGTCGGCTGTGGGGTGAGGTGAGGTGCCGTCCGTGTCGGCTGTGGGGTGAGGTGAGGTGCCGTCCGCGTCAGACGTGGGGTGAGGTGTGGTACTGTCTGTGTCGGACGTGGGGTGAGGTGAGGTGCCGTCCGCGTCAGACGTGGGGTGAGGTGAGGTGCCGTCCGCGTCAGACGTGGGGTGAGGTGAGGCGCCGTCCGTGTCGGACGTGGGGTGAGGTGAGGTGCCGTCTGTGTCGGACGTGGGGTGAGGTGAGGTGCCGTCCGCGTCAGACGTGGGGTGAGGTGTGGTACTGTCTGTGTCGGACGTGGGGTGAGGTGAGGTGCCGTCCGCGTCAGACGTGGGGTGAGGTGTGGTACTGTCTGTGTCGGACGTGGGGTGAGGTGAGGTGCCGTCCGTGTCGGCCGTGGGGTGAGGTGAGGTGCCGTCCGTGTCAGACGTGGGGTGAAGTGAGGTGCCGTCTGTGTCGGCCGTGGGGTGAGGTGAGGCGCCGTCCGTGTCGGCCGTGGGGTGAGCGGGAGCCGTGCAGCTCCTGGTTTGGCTGTGGTGGAGGAGCAGCCCGCTGTTGTAGTGCTCGTCCCCTGCCGTGGTCTGTGGAGGTGCAGCTTGCGAGACACAATGCGAGCTGCCGCTGAGTCGGTGCAGTAATTAGCGTGTGTCTGAGGCCGTTAATTAGGAGCGGACCTGAGCAATGGGAAAGTTCAATGTAGGAGGAAGCTGCGGCTGTTTGATGTGCCTGTGGGTTGACCTGTCCTCCCGTTGCTCTTTGTGGGGCTCTATGAGCTCCTACATGGTTGCTATGGGGCCCAAAGGTTGTCCTGCTCTCCTGTGGGTCTCAGTGGGGCCACTATGGGGCTCAGTGGGGTGCTGTAGGGCTCTCTGGTCCTTATGGTTCCCTATGGGTTGTCCTGTCCTCCCGTTGCTCTCTGTGGGGCCCTGTGAGCTCTCCTGTGGATGCTATGGGGCCCAAAGGTTGTCCTGCTCTCCTGTGGGGCTCAGTGGGGTCACTGTGGGGCTCTGTGGGGTGCTCTAGGGCTTGCTCTGGTCCCTATGGGGCCCTATGGGTTGACCTGTCCTCCTTTTGCTCTCTATGGGGCTCTGTGAGCTCTTCTGTGGAAGCTATGGGGCCAAAAGGTTGTCCTGCTCTCCTGTGGGGCTCTGTGGGGTCACTGTGTGTCTCTATGGGGCTCCATGGGGCTCTTTGGTCCCTATGGGTTGACCTGTCCTCCTTTTGCTCTTTATGGGGCTCAATGAGCTCTTCTCTGGATGCTATGGGGCCCAAAGGTTGACCTGTTATCCTATGGCTCACAGTGGGGCTCAGTGGGTCTCTCAAGGGCTCATTCTGGTCCCTATGGGTTGACCAGTTCTCCTTTTGCTCTCTGTGGAGCTCTGTTACCTCTTCTGTACATGCTGTGGGACCCAAAGGTTGACCTGCTCTCCTGTGGGTCTGTATGTGGTCACTATGGGGCTCCATGGGGCTCTTTGGTCCCTATGGGTTGACCTGTCCTCCCGTTGCTCTCTATGGGGCTCCATGGGGCTCTTCTGTGGTCACTGTGGGGCCCAAAGGTTGAGCTGCTCTCCTGTGGGGCTCTGTGGGGTCACTAAGGGGCTCACTGGGATCACTGTATGTCTCTGTGGGTCTCTCTAGGGATCTCTGGTCCCTCTGGGTTGACTTGTCCTTCTGTTCTCTATGGGGCTCTGTAAGCTCTTCTGTGGTCTCTGTGGGGCTTCATAGGGCTCTTTGGTCCCTATGGGTTGACCTGTCCTCCTTTTGCACGGGGCTCTGTGAGCTATGCATGCTATGGGGCCCAAAGGTTGCCCTGCTCTCCCGTGGGTCTCTGTGGGGCTCTGTGAGCTCTTCTGTGGGTGCTATGGGGCCCAAAGGTTGTCCTGCTCTCCTGTGGGGCTCTCTGGGGTCACTATGGAGCTCCATTGTGGCTTTGGTCCCTCTGGGTTGACCTGTCCTCCTTTTACTCCATATGGGGCTCTGTGATCTCTTCTGTGGATGTTATGGGGCCCGAGGGTTGCTCTGCTCTCCTGTGGGTCCCTATGGGGCTCTGTGGGGCTCTTTGGTCCCTATGGGTTGACCTGTCCTCCTGTTGCTCTCTGTGGGGCTCTGTGGGTTCTTCTGTGGATGCTATGGGGCACAAACTCGGCCCTCTTGTCCTGGGCACTCTGCGAGCTCAGGTTCAGCGGAGCGTGGACCACCCCGCCCAGGTCCTGTTCCTTTTTGGTCACAGCCGCTCATCCCCCGTCCCGCAGCGCTGCGTGGGGTTCCTGTGCCCAGAGCAGTGCCCGAAGTGCCACACGCACTGCGATGTGCGCTGCGGATTTCAGCTCCTTGTGAAGGTTCTCTGCTTTGTCCGGGCGCTCACGGGGCAGAGCCGAGCGGTGGGAGCGCCGAGAAATGCTCTCTGCGTTGTGAAGCTCTCCAGGAGCACAGCCCACGTGTCCTGCGTGTGCGTGGGGCCTGAAAGCTGACACGTCACGGTGCACTGTGCCACGGCGGCCGTGGGGGTCGGTGTGGCACAGGGCATGGCTGTGCATGTCAGCGTGGCACGGTGTGGGTCGGTGTGGCACAGAGCGTGGCTGTGGGGTTCGGTGTGGCACAGGGCGTGGTCGTGCAGTTTGATGTGGCACAGAGTGTCCCGTGGGGGTCAGCGTTGTACGGAGCGTGGCCGTGGGGGTCGGTGTTGCACGGGGCGTAGCTGTACATGTCAGCGTGACATGGTGTGGTTCGTTGTGGCACAGTGCGTGGTCGTGTGGGTCGGAGTGGCATGGGGCATCATGTGTGGGTCAGCGTGGCACGGTGTGGGTTGGTGTGGCACGGGGTGTGGCCATGTGGGTCGGTGTTGCATGGGGTGTGGTCGTGGGGGTCGGCGTGGCATGGAGCATCGTGTGTGGGTCGGCGTGGCATGGCGTGGGTCGCTGTTGCACAGTGTGTGGCCGTGTGGGTCGGCGTGGCATGGAACATCGTGTGCGGGTCAGCGTGGCACGGTGTGGGTTGGTGTGGCATAGTACGTGGCCGTGTGGGTCAGCGTGGCATGGAGCATCATGTGTGGGTCGGCGTGGCATAGAGCATCGTCTGTGGGTCGGCGTGGCATGGAGCATCGTGTGTGGGTCGGTGTGGCACGGTGTGGGTCGGTGTTGCACAGTGCGTGGCCATGTGGGTCGGCGTGGCATGGAGCATCATGTGCAAGTCAGCGTGGCACGGTGTGGGTCAGTGTGGCACGGTGTGTGGTTGTGTGGGTCGATGTGGCATGGAGCATCGTGTGTGGGTCAGTGTGGCACGGTGTGGGTCAGCGTTGCACAGTGCGTGGCCATGTGGGTTGACGTGGCATGGAGCATCGTGTGTGGGTTGTGGTCATGCAGGTCAGCGTGGCATAGAGCATCGTGTGTGGGTCAGCGTGGCACGGTGTGGGTTGGTGTGGCACGGGGTGTGGCCGTGGGGGTCGGTGTTGCACAGTGCGTGGCCATGGGGGTCAGTGTGGCACAGGTCGTGGCCGTGTGGGTCGGCGTGGCATGGAGCATCATGTGCGGGTTGTGGTCGTGTGGGTCGGCATGGCATGGGGCATCATGTGTGGGTCAGCGTGGCACGGTGTGGGTCGGTGTGGCACGGGGTGTGGCTGTGTGGATCAGCGTGGCATGGAGCATCGTGTGTGGGTCGGCATGGCACAGTGTGGGTCAGCGTTGCATGGGTCGTGGCCGTGTGGGTCAGCGTGGCATGGAGCATCGTGTGTGGGTTGTGGTCGTGCGGGTCGGCGTGGCATGGAGCATCATGCGTGGGTCAGCGTGGCATGGTGTGGGTCAGTGTGGCACAGTGTGTGGTTGTGTGGGTCAGCGTGGCATGGAACATCGTGTGTGGGTCGGTGTGGCACGGTGTGGGTCAGCGTTGCATGGGTTGTGGCCGTGTGGGTCAGCGTGGCATGGAGCATCGTGTGTGAGTTCTGGTCATGTGGGTCAGCGTTGCACAGTGCATGGCCGTGTGGGTTGGTGTGGCACGGAGCATCGTGTGTGGGTTCTGGTCATGTGGGTCGGCGTGGCATGGAGCATCGTGTGTGGGTTCTGGTCATGTGGGTCGGCGTGGCATGGAGCATCGTGTGTGAGTTCTGGTCATGTGGGTCAGCGTTGCACAGTGCATGGCCGTGTGGGTTGGTGTGGCACGGAGCATCGTGTGTGGGTTCTGGTCATGTGGGTCGGCGTGGCATGGAGCATCGTGTGTGGGTTCTGGTCATGTGGGTCGGCGTGGCATGGAGCATCGTGTGTGGGTCGGCGTGGCACGGCATAGGTCAGTGTGGCACAGTGTGTGGCTGTGTGGGTCGGCGTGGCATGGAGCATCGTGTGCGGGTCAGCGTGGCACGGTGTGGGTCGGTGTGGCACGGGGTGTGGCTGTGTGGATCAGCGTGGCATGGAGCATCGTGTGTGGGTCGGCATGGCACAGTGTGGGTCAGCGTTGCATGGGTCGTGGCCGTGTGGGTCAGCGTGGCATGGAGCATCGTGTGTGGGTTGTGGTCGTGTGGGTCGGCGTGGCATGGAGCATCATGCGTGGGTCAGCGTGGCACGTTGCGGTTCGGTGTGGCACGGGGTGTGGTCGTGTGGGTCGGCGTGGCATGGAGCATCATGCGTGGGTCAGCGTGGCACAGTGTGGGTCGGTGTGGCACGGGGTGTGGCTGTGTGGGTCGGCGTGGCATGGAGCATCGTGTGTGAGTTCTGGTCATGTGGGTCAGCGTTGCACAGTGCGTGGCCATGTGGGTCGGCGTGGCATGGAGCATCGTGTGTGGGTTGTGGTCATGCAGGTCAGCGTGGCATAGAGCATCGTGTGTGGGTCAGCGTGGCACGGTGTGGGTTGGTGTGGCACGGGGTGTGGCCGTGGGGGTCGGTGTTGCACAGTGCGTGGCCATGGGGGTCAGTGTGGCACAGGTTGTGGCCGTGTGGGTCAGCGTGGTCATAGAGCATCATGTGCGGGTTGTGGTCGTGTGGGTCGGCATGGCATGGGGCATCATGTGTGGGTCAGCGTGGCACGGTGTGGGTCGGTGTGGCACGGGGTGTGGCTGTGCAGGTCAGCGTGGCATGGAGCATCGTGTGTGGGTCGGCATGGCACAGTGTGGGTCAGCGTTGCATGGGTCGTGGCCGTGTGGGTCAACGTGGCATGGAGCATCGTGTGTGGGTTGTGGTCGTGCGGGTCGGCGTGGCATGGAGCATCATGCATGGGTCAGCGTGGCACGTTGCGGGTCGGTGTGGCACAGGGTGTGGTCGTGTGGGTCGGCGTGGCATGGAGCATCATGCGTGGGTCAGCGTGGCACAGTGTGGGTCGGTGTGGCACGGGGTGTGGCTGTGTGGGTCGGCGTGGCATGGAGCATCGTGTGTGAGTTCTGGTCATGTGGGTCAGCGTTGCACAGTGCGTGGCCATGTGGGTCGGCGTGGCATGGAGCATCGTGTGTGGGTTGTGGTCATGCAGGTCAGCGTGGCATAGAGCATCGTGTGTGGGTCAGCGTGGCACGGTGTGGGTTGGTGTGGCACGGGGTGTGGCCGTGGGGGTCGGTGTTGCACAGTGCGTGGCCATGGGGGTCAGTGTGGCACAGGTTGTGGCCGTGTGGGTCAGCGTGGTCATAGAGCATCATGTGCGGGTTGTGGTCGTGTGGGTCGGCATGGCATGGGGCATCATGTGTGGGTCAGCGTGGCACGGTGTGGGTCGGTGTGGCACGGGGTGTGGCTGTGCAGGTCAGCGTGGCATGGAGCATCGTGTGTGGGTCGGCATGGCACAGTGTGGGTCAGCGTTGCATGGGTCGTGGCCGTGTGGGTCAACGTGGCATGGAGCATCGTGTGTGGGTTGTGGTTGTGCGGGTCGGCGTGGCATGGAGCATCATGCATGGGTCAGCGTGGCACGTTGCGGGTCGGTGTGGCACAGGGTGTGGTCGTGTGGGTCGGCGTGGCATGGAGCATCATGCGTGGGTCAGCGTGGCACAGTGTGGGTCGGTGTGGCACGGGGTGTGGCTGTGTGGGTCGGCGTGGCATGGAGCATCATGCGTGGGTCAGCGTGGCACAGTGTGGGTCGGTGTGGCACGGGGTGTGGCTGTGTGGGTCGGCGTGGCATGGAGCATCATGCGTGGGTCAGCGTGGCACAGTGTGGGTCGGTGTGGCACGGGGTGTGGCTGTGTGGGTCGGCGTGGCATGGAGCATCGTGTGTGAGTTCTGGTCATGTGGGTCAGCGTTGCACAGTGCATGGCCATGTGGGTTGGTGTGGCACGGAGCATCGTGCGTGGGTTCTGGTCATGTGGGTCGACGTGGCATGGAGCATCATGCGTGGGTCAGCGTGGCACAGTGTGGGTCGGTGTGGCACGGGGTGTGGTCGTGTGGGTCAGTGTGGCATGGAGCATCGTTTGTGGGTCGGTGTGGCATGGGGTGTGGCCGTGTGGGTCGGTGTGGCACGGGGTGTGGTCGTGTGGGTCGGCGTGGCATGGAGCATCGTGTGTGGGTCGGCGTGGCACGGTGTGGGTCGGTGTGGCACAGTGCAGGTCAGTGTTGCACGGCGCGTGGCCGTGCTCTGCGCGGCTGCACTGCGCACACGGTGCGTTTCTTCTCCCCGATAACTGATGACGGGACGAGAGGGAACGGCCACACGCTGCGCCGGGGAAGAGGGAGATCGGATCTGAGGGAAAATGTTTGCTCTGAAAGAGTGCTCAGGCACCGGAATGGCCTGACCTCATGTATCTACAAATCTATGGGTCTCTGTGGGTCTCTGTGTCTCTCTATGGGTCTCTGAAGGAGTGCTCAGGCCCTGGAATGGCCTGACCTCATGTATCTACGAATCTATGGGTCTCTGTGGGTCCTGGTGTGTCCCTATGGATCTCTGTGGGTCCCAGTGTCTCTCTATGGCTCTCTGAAGGAGTGCTCAGGCACTGAAATGGCCTGACCTCATGTGTCTATGAATCTATGGGGTCTCTGTGGGTCTCTATGGGTCCCTATGTCTCTCTATGGGTCTCAATGGGTCCCAGTGTCTCTCCATGGGTCCCTATGGGTCTCTGTGGGTCCCAATGTCTCTCTATGGCTCTCTGAAGGAGTGCTCAGGCACTGGAATTGCCTGACCTCGTGTATCTATGAATCTATGGGTCTCTGTGGGTCCCAGTGTCTCCCTATGGGTCTCTGTGGGTCCCTCTATCTCCCTATGGGTCTCTGTGGGTCCCAGTGTCTCTCTATGGATCTCCAAAGGAGTGCTCAGGCCCTGGAATGGCCTGACCTCATGTATCTATGAATCTATGAGTCCCTATGTTTCCCTATTGGTCTCTGTGGGTCCCTATGGGTCTCTGTGGGTCCCAATGTCCCTCTATGGGTCTCTGTGGGTCCCAATGTCTCTCTATGGGTCTCTGAAGGAGTGCTCAGGCCCTGGAATGGCCTGACCTCATGTATCTATGAATCTATGGGTCCCTATGGGTCCTAGTGTGTCCCTATGGGTCTCTGTGGGTCCCAGTGTCCCTCTATGGGTCTCTGTGGGTCCCAGTGTCTCTCTATGGGTCTCTGAAGGAGTGCTCAGGCCTGGGATGTCCTGCCTAGGGAGGGGGTTGAGGCACCATCCCCAGCGCTGCTCAAGAAGCGTTGAGATGAGGTGCGGAGGGATTGGATTCAGTAGCTCAGTGGGTCGGGATGGTGGGAGGAGGAGGGTTGGGCGAGATGAGCTTGGAGGTCCTTTCCAACCTCAGGGATCTGTGAATCTCTGAATTTATCTGCAGCAGCGTTTGCCGTGCGGCTTCAAAACGCGTTTTGAGCTGAAGCTTTTGCTGAACTTTTTGCTGAGCACGGAGCAAAGCAGCAGCGTGGGGACGGGAGCAGTGGGGTGAAACGGGCTCTGGGGGTGCTGCCGCGTGGGGTTCTGCTTCCTTGGGTCGAGAAGAGGGCCAAAATCGTTTCCGTTTCCTTTCAGCAAAATCTTAAAAACCTGAAGAGCCTCGACCTGTTCAACTGTGAGATCACGAACCTGGAGGACTACAGGGACAGCATCTTTGACCTGCTGCAGCAGATCACGTACCTGGATGGGTTCGACCAGGAGGATAACGAGGCGCCGGACTCGGAAGACGACGATGATGAGGGTGAGCTCACGGGGTGAACCGTGCGTACGCGCCGTGCGGGTGGAAGCGCGGCGCTTTCTGAGCAGAGAGGCATCGCACTCTGCTCTTCTTGTTGGGGCCTTCGTTATGGGGTTTGATCGGTGTTAAAAAGGAGCAGCCGGCAGGGGTGGGGACGGGATCGGGGTGGGGATCGTCCCCCTCTGCCCCACTCGTGTGGGGCCCAATCTCTGCAGTGCTGCGCCCCACAGAGTGCACAGCTCATGGGTGGTGTTCCCATAAAGGAACGCATGGAAGCTGTGATGGTGTTCCCATAAAGGAACGCATGGAAGCTGTGATGGTGTTCCCATAAAGGAACACGTGAAGCTGTGATGGTGTTCCCATAAAGGAACACGTGAAGCTGTGATGGTGTTCCCATAAAGGAACACGTGAAGCTGTGATGGTGTTCCCATAAAGGAACGCATGGAAGCTGTGATGGTGTTCCCATAAAGGAACACGTGAAGCTGTGATGGTGTTCCCATAAAGGAACACGTGAAGCTGTGATGGTGTTCCCCTAAAGGAACACGTGAAGCTGTGATGGTGTTCCCATAAAGGAACGCATGGAAGCTGTGATGGTGTTCCCATAAAGGAACGCATGGAAGCTGTGATGGTGTTCCCATAAAGGAACGCATGGAAGCTGTGATGGTGTTCCCATAAAGGAACACGTGAAGCTGTGATGGTGTTCCCATAAAGGAACGTGTGAAGCTGTGATGGTGTTCCCATAAAGGAACACGTGAAGCTGTGATGGTGTTCCCATAAAGGAACGCATGGAAGCTGTGATGGTGTTCCCATAAAGGAACATGTGAAGCTGTGATGGTGTTCCCATAAAGGAACGCATGGAAGCTGTGATGGTGTTCCCATAAAGGAACACGTGAAGCTGTGATGGTGTTCCCATAAAGGAACGCATGGAAGCTGTGATGGTGTTCCCATAAAGGAACGCATGGAAGCTGTGATGGTGTTCCCATAAAGGAACACGTGAAGCTGTGATGGTGTTCCCGTAAAGGAACACGTGAAGCTGTGATGGTGTTCCCATAAAGGAACGCATGGAAGCTGTGATGGTGTTCCCATAAAGGAACACACCAAAACAGCACGACAAAACGCACAGCTCATGGATGGTGTTCCCATAAAGGAATGCATCAAATCCAGCACGACAAAATGCACAGCTCTTGGGATGGAATGGTGTTCCCATAAAGGAACACATCGGAGCTGTGATGGTGTTCCTATAAAAGAACGCACCAGAGCAGCACTACAAAATGCACAGCTCATGGGACGGGTCCAGAGGAGGGGCGGGGGGCTGGGGTGGGGGGCTGGGGTGGAGGGATATGGGGGCTGGGGCAGAGGGATGGGGCTGGGGGCTGGGGCGGAGGGATGGGGGCTGGGGCGGAGGGATGGGGCTGGGGGCTGGGGCGGAGGGATGGGGGCTGGGGTGGGGGGCTGGGGTGGAGGGATATGGGGGCTGGGGCAGAGGGATGGGGCTGGGGGCTGGGGCGGAGGGATGGGGGCTGGGGCAGAGGGATGGGGCTGGGGGCTGGGGCGGAGGGATGGGGGCTGGGGTGGGGGGCTGGGGCGGAGGGATGGGGGCTGGGGTGGGGGGCTGGGGCGGAGGGATGGGGCTAGGGGCTGGGGCGGAGGGATGGGGGCTGGGGTGGGGGGCTGGGGCGGAGGGATGGGGGCTGGGGGCTGGGGCGGAGGGATATGGGGCGGGGGGTTGGGGAGAGGGGCTGGGGTGGAGGGATGGGGCGGGGGGCTGGGACGGAGGGATGGGGTGGGGGGCTGGGGGCTGGGGCAGAGGGATATGGGGCAGGGGGCCGGAGCACCTCTCCCAGGAGGAAAGGTGGAGGGAACTGGTCTCGTTCAGCTCGGAGGAGAGGTGGCTGCGGGGAGAGCTCACTGTGGCCTTCCAGGACCTGAAGGGAGCAAACCAACGGCAGAGGGAACGGCAGTGTATGTGGACTGATACAGGACGAGGGGAGAGGCTTTAACCAAAGGCAGCGGAGCGTCAGGTTGGGTGTCGGGGAGCAGGGTGCCGTGGGGCCGGGCTGCTCGGGGTGCTGGGGCTGAAGCTCCGTGACCCCTGAGGTCCCTTCCAGCCCTGGCCGTTCTGCAACGCCGTGCTGGTTGCACGCTGCTCCCGGATGGAAAACCACCTCAAAGGTCCCAGCGCCGTTTTTCGCTGCTCTGTGCAGTGATACCTTCGCAGGGGCAGAGGGATTGGTGCACAGATGAGAAGCGTTCTGATTTGTGCTCCCGTGACGTGCTCGGGCTGAGCAGAGCTGGAGCAAAGCAGAGGGGGCAGACGCAGTCCAGCACCTTTCCCTATGGAAGGAACGAGGGGGTACTGCTCAAGTGCAGCTCAAACCTCCCCATGAAAGCTGTGCAGCTCTTCGCCGTGTCGACCTCAGCCGCTATCGAGGCGTTCTCGTTGTGTTCCCCGTTGCTGTTAATCAGCCCCACGCGAAACCCAGAGGTGTGGATCCGCGGGGGCATGGCTACGCGTTCTGCGTCCCTGTGCTGGAGGGAGGGAGAGCACTTCTGGAGACAATCAGCCCTTAATTCTGAGAGGCAGAGCTGTTGGAGGGAACACCTGAACTGTGTTTGAGTGTTCGGCAGCAGCGGGGCTGCGGTTACACTGTGTGTGTGTGTGTGTGTGCGGATGAGCGAGTGCTGCTTCGTGGTCCTGTTCAACACCTCCATCAGCGACCTCAGGGAGGGATGGGGTCCACCCTGAGCAGTTTGCTGCTGAGCCGAAGTTGGGAGGATTGGCTGCCACGCCTGAAGGCTGTGCTGCCATCCAGCGAGAGCTGGGCAGGATGCAGAGCTGGGCAGGAAGAAACCGGAGGAGCTTTAACAAGAGCAAGTGTAGAGTCTTGCAGCTAGGGAGGAATAATGGCATGCAGCAGTACAGGATGGGGATGAGTGCTGGAGAGGAGCTCTGCACAGAGGGATCTGCAGGTCCTGGGGGACAACAGGTTGACCGTGAGCAGCGTGGCCAAGAGGGCCAATGGCATTCTGGGGTGCAGTGCCCTGAAAATGACCCCAAAATGATGCCAAAATCCACTCCAAGTGACTCCAAAATCCCACAGGATGACCCCAAAATCCTTTATCCCAATTCCATGGGCCCCATAGGGCAGCAATGCCCCACAAAGTTCCCCCAAATCCACTCAAAATGACCCCAAAATCCTTTATCCCAATCCCATGGGCCCCAAATGGCAGCAATGCCCCACAAGGTCCCTCCAAATCCACTCAAAATGACCCCAAAGTCCTTAATTCCAATCCCATGGGCCCCATGTGGCAGCAGTGCCCCACAAAGTGACCCCAAAATCACCTGAAAATGACCCCAAAGTCCACCCAAAATGACTCCAAAATCCCACAGGATGACCCCAAAATCCTCTATTCCAACTTCATGTGCCTCATATGGCAGCAGTGCCCCGCAAAGTGATCCCCAAATCCCCCAGAATGACCCCAAAATCCTCTATTCCAATTCCATGTGCCCCATATGGCAGCAATGGCCCCCTGAAGTGACCCTAAAATCATTTATTACAATCCCACGTGCCCCATATGACAGTAGTGCCCCCCAAAATCCACCCAAAATGACCCCAAAATCCCACAGAATGACCCCAAAATCCTTTACTCCAATTCCATGGGCCCTGTATGGCAGCAATGGCCCCCAAAATGACCCTAAAGTGACCCTGAAATCATATATTGCAATTCCTTGTGCCTCATGTGGCAGTGGCGTCACCCTAAATGACCCCATAATCCACCCAAAATGGCCCCAAAATACCACACAATGACCCCAAAATCCTTTACTCCAATTCCGTGGGCCCCATATGGCAGCAGTGCCCCCTTAATGACTCCAAAATCCCACAAAATGACCCCCAAATCCTCCCAAAATGACCCCAAAAATCTCCCTTAAGATTTTGGGGTCATTTTGGGGGGCACTGCTGCCCCATCCATGGGGCACATGGATTTCGAATAAAGGATGTTGGGGTCCTTTTGTGGGATTTGGGGGCCGTTTTGGAGCGACCTGGTGTAGGGAACTGCTTTGGCAGTGGGTTGGACTCGGATGATCTCTGAGGTCCCTTCTGCCCCCTGTGGTTCTGGGGTTCTGTGAGCTGTGCCTGGAGCTCGTGATGTAAAAGCGTCGGTGGCTTTTCCTCGGGGATGACGAAAGCTGCTGCGATTCAGGATCTAAATCAGACTCAGTTCCCACTTCAGCCGCATTGATAAAGCCCGGAACCTTTTCCCATAGTGCTGGGACTCAGCCCAGCGCTCGTTAGCTCGCGTCCTTAACGAAGGTTCCCTTCCAGCACTCTGAGGGCGTTTTTCCTTTCCGAAGGAGATGAAGACGATAACGACGACGACGAGGACGAAGCCGGTCCTCCGGGGGAGTACGAAGAGGAGGACGACGAGGATGACGGCGGCTCGGAGCTCGGGGAAGGTGACGAGGAGGAGGAGGTCGGACTTTCGTACCTGATGAAAGAAGAGATTCAGGTAAAGGAGGCTCAGGTGGAGCTCTAAATGAGAGCGGTGCGGAGGAACCGCCCGCGGACTTTGGGTTCGATGCCGAGCGGGGGAGGGGAACCTCAGCGTAGGACGGAGTGCGGTGTGAGCGGCGGCTGTCGGTGCTCGGCTGCTTCTGGGTGACCCCGCTGTGATCCCACACCATCACAATCCCACAATCACTCGGGTTGGAAAGCCCTTAAAGACCGTCGGGTCCAACCGTGCTGCCCTCACTCTGAGAACCCTCTGCTGAATCACCACCTCCACACGGCTCTTAAACGCATCCGGGGACTCCACCGTCCCCTGGGAGCCCATTCCAGGGCTCAGTGACCCCTCCTGCGCAGCAGTGTTTCCTGATGTCCGCCCTAAACCGACCCTGGCACGACTTGGAGCCGTGTCCCCTGGTCCTGACAGCCCTGAGCAGCGTCCTGCCCGCTGTCTGAGCTCCGTTCAGACGTTGGGAGGGAGCAGTGGGGTCTCCGCTCATCCTCCTCTTTCCCACCCTGAGCTCCCTCAGCCTCTCCTCGTGGGGCCGATTCTCCAACGCTTTGGAGCTGCTCCAGTACCTCCACATCCTTTCCATACCGAGGTGCCCAACGCTGAGCGCAGCACTCGAGGTGAGAGCCCCGTTAGTGCTGAGTACGGGGCGGGGTGACATCCCAGTGCTGCTCAGCACCCCACTCCTGACCCAGGCCAGGGTGCCGTTGTCCTTCCTGGCCCCACATTCAGCCCAGTGCCCGTCAGCACTCCGAGCTCCCTTTTATCCGCCGTGCAGCTCTCCAGACGCACCTCCCCACGCCTGTGGGGTACATGGGGTTGTTGTGACCGAGCAGGACCCCGCGCTCGACCCTCTTGAAACTCACACCGTTAACCTCGGCCCATCGGTCTTGTCTGTCCAGGTCCCTCCGCAGTGCCCTTCCCCCGCTGGCAGATCGGCGCTCTCAGGCCATGGGATCTGGAGCCTCCATTCCCTGTCCCAAAGTCACCCCAAAATCCACCCCAAGTGACCCCAAAGTCACCCCAAAATCCACCCCAAGTGACCCCAAAGTCCCACAAAACTACCCCAAAATGACCCAAAAGTCACCCCAAAATGACCCTAAAATCCTTTACTGCAATTCTGCCTGCCTCATATGGCAGTAGTGCCACCCAAAATGACCCCGAAATCAACCAAAATGGCCCCAGAATCCCACACAATTACCCCAAAATCCTTTATTCCAATTCCATGGGCCCTATATGGCAGCAGTGCCCCAAAAATCCACCCAGAATGACACCAAAATCCACTCCAAATGGCTCCAAAATCCCACAGAATGACCCCAAATTCTTTATTCCAATTCCATGTACCCCATACGGCAGCGATGCCCTAAAATGACCCTGAAATCCTTTATTCCAATTCCACGTGCTTCATATGACAGTAGTGCCCCCCAAAATGGTCCCAAAATCCCACACAATTACCCCAAAATCCTGTATTCCAATTCCATGGGCCCCACGTGGCAGCAGTGCCCCACAAAGTGACCCCAAAGTCATCTGAAAATGACCCCAAGATTTTGGGGTCGTTGTGTGGGGTTTTGGGGTCATTGTGTGGGGTTTTAGGATCATTTTAGGGGGCATTGATGCCATATGGGGCATGTGGAATTGGAATAAAAGAATTTTGGGGGGATTTGGGGGCCATTTTGGGAGCATTGCTGCCATATGGGGCACGTGGAATTGGAATAAAGGATTCTGGGGTCATTTTGTGGGATTTGGGGGTCATTTTAGGGTCATTTTGGGGCCATTGCTGCCATATGCAGCACACGGAATTGGAATAAAGGATTTTGGGGTCACTGTGTGGGATTTTGGGGCCATTTTGGAGACCTGTGCGACCTGGTGTAGGGAACTGCTTTGTAGGGGGGTTGGACTCGGTGGTCTCCAGAGGTCTCTTCCAACCCCTGTGGTTCTGGGGTTCCGTGGGGTCCTTGTGTGGGGTTTTGGGGTCATTCTGGGGAGGTTTCAGGATCATTGTGTGGGATTTTGGGGTCATTTGGGGGGGCATGGCTGCCATATGGGGCACATGGAATTGGAATAAAGGATTTTGGGGTCATTTTGTGGGATTTAGGGATCATTTTAGGGTCATTTTGGGGCCATTGCTGCCATATGCAGCACATAGATTTGGAATAAGGGATTTTGGGGTCACTCTGTGGGGTTTTGGGGCCATTTTGGTGATCTTTGTGAGCTGGTGTAGGACACTGCTTTGGCAGGGGTGTTGGACTCGGTGATCTCTGGAGGTCCCTTCCAACCTCTGTGGTTCTGGGGTTCCGTGGGGTCGTTGTGTGGGGTTTTGGGGTCATTCTGGGGAGGTTTCAGGATCATCATGTGGGATTTTGTGGTAATTTTGTGGGATTCTGGGGTCATTTGGGGTCATTTGGGTGGGCATGGCTGCCATATGGGGCACATGGAATTGGAATAAAGGATTTTGCGGTCATTTTGTGGGATTTGGGGGTCATTTTAGGGTCATTTTGGGGCCATTGCTGCCATATGCAGCACACGGAATTGGAATAAAGGATTTTGGGGTCACTGTGTGGGATTTTGGGGCCATTTTGGAGACCTGTGCGACCTGGTGTAGGGAACTGCTTTGTAGGGGGGTTGGACTCGGTGGTCTCCAGAGGTCTCTTCCAACCCCTGTGGTTCTGGGGTTCCGTGGGGTCCTTGTGTGGGGTTTTGGGGTCATTCTGGGGAGGTTTCAGGATCATTGTGTGGGATTTTGGGGTCATTTGGGGGGGCATGGCTGCCATATGGGGCACATGGAATTGGAATAAAGGATTTTGGGGTCATTTTGTGGGATTTGGGGGTCATTTTAGGGTCATTTGGGGGGTCATTGCTGCCATATGCAGCACACGGATTTGGAATAAGGGATTTTGGGGTCACTCTGTGGGGTTTTGGGGCCATTTTGGTGATCTTTGTGAGCTGGTGTAGGACACTGCTTTGGCAGGGGTGTTGGACTCGGTGATCTCTGGAGGTCCCTTCCAACCTCTGTGGTTCTGGGGTTCCGTGGGGTCGTTGTGTGGGGTTTTGGGGTCATTCTGGGGAGGTTTCAGGATCATCATGTGGGATTTTGTGGTAATTTTGTGGGATTCTGGGGTCGTTTGGGGTCATTTGGGTGGGCATGGCTGCCATATGGGGCACATGGAATTGGAATAAAGGATTTAGCGGTCATTTTGTGGGATTTTGGGGTCATTTTAGGGTCATTTGGGGGGGCATGGCTGCCATATGGGGCATGTGGAATTGGAGTAAAGGATTTTGGGGTCACTGTGTGGGATTTTGGGGCCGTTTTGGAGACCTGTGTGACCTGGTGTAGGGCACTGCTTTGGCAGGGGGGTTGGACTCGGTGGTCTCCGGAGGTCCCTTCCAACCCCTGTGGTTCTGGGGTTGTGTGATTCCTTCTGTTCCTCCGTCCGCACCGCCCATCTCTGCACCTTTGGGATGGAGCTCCGCGGTGCCCCGAACACAGCGGCCCTCCCGTAACCGCTCCCTGTGCTCTGCACGTAGGGCACCGTTTGCGTGCGCTGCAACGAACCTTTCCCAATTGTTTTAAAGGATGAAGACGACGACGACGACTACGTTGAGGAAGGAGGCGATGAGGAGGAGGAGGGTGAGTCCTCGACCCAAGTGTGGGTGTTGTGGGGTCCAGCAAACCCGGGGCGTGCAGCCGTCGGTGTGAAGCACTGAGTGCTTCCATCAGCGGCTGGAAGAGCTGGAGCAGAGCCTGGGAAGGGAGCGCAGCAGCTCTGCGGGGTTCGGTGGATTTCCTCCTCTCTTCAATGAAAAGAGGGAAGAAAGGAGTTTTGCAGAGCCTCTGTCTGGGCTGTTTCTAGAACAGAAGGTTGCGTGTGCTGTGCGGGCAGAAAGACCGACCTCAGGGGGGGGACAGGAGATGGACGGATGCTGTCCTTAGGGACGTCCTTAGGGCAGCGTGCGGGTGGAGCCGCAGTGCGGGGCCGTCGGCATCACACTGCCGTCCTCAGCAAAACTTCCACGGGAGAGGAAACTCCCACGGCTCTGCAGGGAGACCAGCGGGGCCGATGTGCTCCTGCTCCCTTTGTTGGAGCTCTCAGACCCCTCCGGGTCAGGGTCAGCGTGCAGTTCAGAGCTCCCAGTCCGTTCCGGAGCACTGGACGAGGTGCGGTGCTGGTGGAAGGTGAACGCTGGGTTCTTGAGCAGCTGTGGGCACTGTGCACTGTGCAGGAGGAGTGTGAACGTCGCCCTGTGTCCCACGGGGAGAGCTTGGCAGCGCAGGGCTGCGGGTGCAGGACATGAACAGCCAGTGGTTGCTGAGTTACTCAGGAAACAAATAGTTGAGGCTTGTCCTGGGAAGCAGCTGCTTTCCTTCTTGAAGTCCTGAGGTTCCTCAGTGGAGCAGTGCCCGTCTGATCTGCGCTCTGGCTCAGCGGGGCAGACCTCGGGGATGTGCCTTCAAAGCAGAGCGCTCGGTCCCTCCCTTCCCACCATCAGAGCTCTCAGATCCGAGCACGTCACGAAGCGGGATGGCCGACGAGAGCAGGAAAACACATCTGTAGGGCTGACAGAGCTGCACTTCGTGACTCCACCACGAGAGCGCACGGTGCGCTGCCGCAGTCAGCGCTCCCGACAGCGCGCAGAGGGGATCTGCGGCACGAGGAGGGACCGGAGCGGCCGTGGGGTCCGCAGAGGCTGTGGGGTTCGGGGTGGATGCGTGCGTCCAGGACTGGTCTGTGTCACAGTCATAGAAATAAGAGCTGGCACATATTGAAGGGATTTCTTAAAGGTGCGTGTGATGCAGTGCTCCACTCTGTGTGTGTGTGTATGCCTGGAGAGCTCTGTGTGTGTGTGTGTGTGTGTGTGTATAGATGAGTGCAGCCTGCCTGGAGAGCTCTGTGTGTGTGTGTGTGTGTATAGATGAGTGCAGCCTGCCTGGAGAGCTCTGTGTGTGTGTGTGTGTGTGTGTGTGTGTGTAGATGAGTGCAGCCTGCCTGGAGAGCTCTGTGTGTGTGTGTGTGTGTGTGTGTGTGTGTGTGTAGATGAGTGCAGCCTGCCTGGAGAGCTCTGTGTGTGTGTATAGATGAGTGCAGCCTGCCTGGAGAGCTCTGTGTGTGTGTGTGTGTGTGTGTGTGTGTGTATAGATGAGTGCAGCCTGCCTGGAGAGCTCTGTGTGTGTGTGTCATCGCCGTGTGCACTGAGTGCTCTGATCTCCTGATCCTCTTTTCCTCAGCAGACGCTGTTCGAGGGGAGAAGAGGAAACGAGATCCTGAGGACGAAGGCGAGGAAGAGGACGATTAATTTGTGATAGACCACGTAGGACCAGATTCCCAAGCCACAGAATACGCAATAGTGATTATGCAGATCCGTTATGTCTCCATGTACCATAGATGTCCCCACAGAGAGCGGTAACTTTTTATAGGAGAAGTGTGGTTTTACTATTCTGCCCTTTTTACCATTCCAGATAAGATTCCATAGCCTGTTAGTGAACCTACGCGTAGGAAAACGATTTCCAGCCCCGTAATTACTGAAGCCATTGCCGGGTTTTCCCCCTCGCGTTTCATTTGGAGCTCTATTAATTTCGTACAAGCTTGCTGTGCTGTCACCGTTTCTCCGCAGTTCAAACGTCCGTCTGACACGGATTTCATCCCGGGGATTTCCTTCGAGATTTTCAGGTTTTTGTACTTAAATCAGTTGAACTCGGACAGTTTGCCACGCGGAGCTGCTCCTGGGCCGGGCCGTGCTCCGTGCGCTCGGCATTGAGCTCGAGCTTTGCTCCGGCTCCCCAAAAAAGCGGCCCCTGAACCTCTGAGGTCTTCACCCCGTGAGCAGTGACCTGCAGAGCCTGGGTGGGTTTTTCAGCGGGTTTTTTTCCCTTTGTTGGGGAGCTCTGAGCAGTGATCGCTGCAGAGCCTGGGTGGGTTTTTCAGCGGGTTTTTTTCCCTTTGTTGGGGAGCTCTGAGAAGTGACCTGCAGAGCCTGGGTGGGTTTTTCAGAGGGTTTTTTTCCCTGCTCGTTGGGGAGCTCGGCTTGCTGCAGACGCCGTGGCAAAGCGCGAGGGCTGTGCAGCTCACTCGTCCCCGGGCCGTGTGCTCGTTGCAGGCAGGAGCAGCTCCTCCGCTTCCACCCCTCGCACAGAAGGAGCACAGTGTCCCTCCCTCAGCTCTCAGTGCTCATTTCGGGACTTCCCAGCGCTCGGCTGTAGATCACAGAACCATAGAACCATAGGGGTTGGAAAGGGACCTCAGCAGATCGAGTCCAACCCCCGTCTGCATTCCCGAAGCTCCCTCAGGGCCCCATAGAACCATAGGGGTTGGAAGGGACCTCAGCAGATCACCGAATCCAACCCCCATCTGCATTCCCGAAGCTCCCTCGGGGCCCCATAGAACCATAGGGGTTGGAAGGGACCTCAGCAGATCGAGTCCAACCCCCATCTGCATTCCCGAAGCTCCCTCAGGGCCCCATAGAACCATAGGGGTTGGAAGGGACCTCAGCAGATCACCGAATCCAACCCCCATCTGCATTCCCAAAGCTCCCTCAGGGCCCCATACCTCCGCAGCCCCACGGACGGCGGGTGGGGGGATGCTCAGACGTCAGGCTCTTTGCAGCCCACCTTCACGTTTCTCAGCCTGGCCGGAGGCAGACGTTGGAGCCCGCTGTGCTCAGTGCTTTCCACACTGAACACGTGCAGGATTTGCTGGGCTGCCCGCGCTGGGCGCAGGAGCCGCTTTCCCCCTATGGCAGCCTGGACGGGAGCAGCACCCGCCATCCGCTGAGCACACTGAGCTCAGCCCCACAGCGTTCCTCCCCCACCCCATGGTTTGGACGTTGGGGCGGTAGCGGTAGAAAACCGATCCGCACTGTCCCGCGTAGGAACCGAACCAAATATCGCACACAGCTTTATTCCAGAGATTATTTTTGTATTTGGCTGACGGCAGCTGGCGTTAAACGGGGAGGCACCAGGGGTGGGCAGGAGGGACATTTCCCAGACCCGAGTCAGTCGCCTGTCCCTGTGAGGAGGGTTTAATGAGGGTTTAATGAGGGTTTAATGAGGTATTCCACGTGCTGGCGGACCTTGAACGCGGCTGCCGGCTCTGAGCGCGGTTACTGCAGGGTTGGAGTTCTGCAGAGACCAATTTCTTGTGTGTTTTCCTTCCCCCCCCCCTCAAATAGAGCCTTCAACTGTAGTTCCCACATGGCTGTGAGTGGGGCTGCGAGAGGGGCTGGGGGTTTGTGAGTGGGGCTGGGGGGGCTGTGAGTGGGGCTGTGAGAGGGGTTGGGTGTTCGTGAGTGGGGCTGGGGGGCTGTGAGTGGGGCTGGGGGGGCTGTGAGAGCGGCTGGGTGTTCATTAGTGGGGCTGGGGGGGCTGTGAGCAGGGCTGGGGGTTTGGGAGTGGGGCTGGGGGGGCTGCGAGAGGGGCTGGGGGGGCTGTGAGTGGGGCTGTGAGCGGGGCTGGGGGTTCGTGAGTGGGGCTGGGGGGGCTGCGAGTGGGGCTGGGGGTTCGTGAGTGGGGCTGGGGGGCTGTGAGCAGGGCTGGGGGTTTGGGAGTGGGGCTGGGGGGCTGTGAGAGGGGCTGGGGGGGTTTATGAGCAGGGCTGGGGGTGCTGCGGAGCAGGGCTAGGGGTTTGGGAGCGAGGCTTGGGAGCTGTGAGAGGAGCTCGGGGGGCTGCAGAGCGGGGCTCGGGGTTTGTGAGTGGGGCTGGGGGGGCTGTGAGAGGGGCTGGGGGTTCGTGAGTGGGGCTGGGGGGCTGTGAGTGGGGCTGGGGGGGCTGTGAGAGGGGCTGGGTGTTTGTGAGTGGGGCTGGGGGGGCTGTGAGAGGGGCTGGGTGTTCGTGAGTGGGGCTGGGGGGCTGTGAGTGGGGCTTGGGGTTCGTGAGTGGGGCTGGGGGGGCTGTGAGAGGGGTTGGGTGTTCGTGAGTGGGGCTGGGGGGCTGTGAGTGGGGCTGGGGGGGCTGTGAGAGCGGCTGGGTGTTCGTGAGTGGGGCTGGGGGGGCTGTGAGTGGGGCTGGGGGGCTGTGAGAGGGGCTGGGGGGCTGTGAGTGGGGCTGTGAGAGGGGCTGGGGGTTTGTGAGTGGGGCTGGGGGGGCTGTGAGTGGGACAGCAGCGATGCTGGGGGGGACCTGACGATGCTGGGGGGGGACCTGAGGGGGTTTCACCGTTCGTCATGAGCGTCCGTGGCCGCAGCGGTGGAAGTGCCCGCGCTCTGAGCCGTGTCCGTGTATGCGCACGGCGGGAATGCCGCTGAGCGGCCCCGATCCCGTGGGCTCTGCGCGTGGGCACCGCTCCGCGTTCAGCTCGGAGGTGGAACAGCGATTTCCACCTTCAGCTTCGGCTCTTTGAGCTCAGGGAGCGGTTATTATCGCTCCGACCAGAAGTGCTCCGCTGTCAGGGTTTCCCTTACCCACCTCTTAGGAGCACACGGGATCAGACGGGAGCGTTCGGTCCTGAGATGCATCGAGCCGAATTTGATCCGTATTTGATCCACATTTGATCCGAATTTGATCCAAATTTCATCTCCAGCTCAGCGTGCAGCACAACGATTTTCCAGGCGAAAACCCAGCCCCTCCGGATCCCTTCTGTCCCCTTTCTGCCCGGCGCACCTTTCCACGCCAGCGCGCCGCGGCGGTTTTCTATTTTGTAGAGGTTTTGTCCTATCCGACGCTCTTTGTATGGCCGTTTGTATATAGTGCGTCCTGGTTCCCGACACTCGCCCTTCACTTCGGAGCAGCGGGTTTTGTGCGGCTGTTTTGCGTGGAGGGAGAGCCCCGCAGCGCTGCTCCGCGTTCCGCTGTGACCGTTTCCTCCCCGCGTGTGCTGTACATTTTAAATTAAAGAGTTTTCAAACGGAGGTATTTCAAATAAATCCAGGCTGCTGTTGTCGCATCACTGCTGGGGGGGGGGGGGGGGCTGTGTGGGGCGGGGGTTTGGGGGTCAGCGCTGCCAGTTTTGGGGGGTCGGCGCTCCTGGGTTTTAGGGGATTGGTGCTCCTCATTTTGGGGCTCAGTGCTCCTCGTTTTGGGGCTCGGTGCTCCTGGTTTGTGGGGTTCAGCACTCTTGGTTTTTGGGGGCTCGGTGCTCCTGGTTTTGGGGGTCAGGGCTCCTGGGTTTTGGGGATCGGTGCTCCTGGTTTTGGGGGTCAGGGCTCCTGGGTTTTGGGGATCGGTGCTCCTCGTTTTGGGGATCAGTGCTCCTGGTTTGTGGGGTTCAGCACTCTTGGTTTTTGGGGGCTCGGTGCTCCTGGTTTGTGGGGTTCAGCACTGTTTTTTGGGGGCTCGGTGCTCCTGGTTTTGGGGGTCAGGGCTCCTGGGTTTTGGGGATCGGTGCTCCTCGTTTTGGGGATCAGTGCTCCTGGTTTGTGGGGTTCAGCACTCTTGGTTTTTGGGGGCTCGGTGCTCCTGGTTTGTGGGGTTCAGCACTGTTTTTTGGGGGCTCGGTGCTCCTGGTTTTGGGGGTCAGGGCTCCTGGGTTTTGGGGATCGGTGCTCCTCGTTTTGGGGATCAGTGCTCCTGGTTTGTGGGGTTCAGCACTCCTGTTTTTTGGGGGCTCGGTGCTCCTGGTTTTGGGGGTTGGGTACTCCAGGTTTTGGGGGTCAGGGCTTCTGGTTTGGGGGTTCAGTGCTCCTGGGTTTTGGGAGATCGGTGTTCCTCATTTTGGGGATCAGTGCTCCTGGATTTGGGGATCAGTGCTCCTCATTTTGGGGGCTCGGTGCTCCTGGTTTGTGGGGTTCAGCACTCCTGTTTTTTGGGGGCTCGGTGCTCCTGGTTTTGGGGGTTAGGTACTCCGGGTTTTGGGGGTTCAGTGCTCCTGGGTTTTGGGGGATTGGTGCTCCTCATTTTGGGGCTCAGTGCTCCTCATTTTGCAGATCAGTGCTTTTGGGTTTTGGGGGATCGGTGCTCCTGGATTTGGGGCTCAGTGCTCCTCGTTTTGGGGCTCGGTGCTCCTGGCTTTGGGGGTTGGTTACTCCAGGTTTTGGGGGTCAGGGCTTCTGGTTTGGGGGTTCAGTGCTCCTGGGTTTTGGGAGATTGGTGTTCCTCATTTTGGGGATCAGTGCTCCTGGGTTTTGGGGATCGGTGCTCCTCATTTTGGGGATCAGTGCTCCTCGTTTTGGGGCTCGGTGCTCCTGGTTTGTGGGGTTCAGCACTCCTGTTTTTTGGGGGCTCGGTGCTCCTGGTTTTGGGGGTTGGGTACTCCAGGTTTTGGGGGTCAGGGCTTCTGGTTTGGGGGTTCAGTGCTCCTGGGTTTTGGGAGATTGGTGTTCCTCATTTTGGGGATCAGTGCTCCTGGATTTGGGGATCAGTGCTCCTCATTTTGGGGGCTCGGTGCTCCTGGTTTGTGGGGTTCAGCACTCCTGTTTTTTGGGGGCTTGGTGCTCCTGGTTTTGGGGGTTAGGTACTCCGGGTTTTGGGGGTTCAGTGCTCCTGGGTTTTGGGGGATTGGTGCTCCTCATTTTGGGGCTCAGTGCTCCTCATTTTGCAGATCGGTGCTTTTGGGTTTTGGGGGATCGGTGCTCCTGGATTTGGGGCTCAGTGCTCCTCGTTTTGGGGCTCGGTGCTCCTGGCTTTGGGGGTTAGGTACTCGAGGTTTTGGGGGTCAGGGCTTCTGGTTTGGGGGTTCAGTGCTCCTGGGTTTTGGGAGATCTGTGTTCCTCATTTTGGGGATCAGTATTCCTGGATTTGAGGATCAGTGCTCCTCATTTTGGGGCTTGGTGCTCCTGGTTTGTGGGGTTCAGCACTCCTGTTTTTTGGGGGCTCGGTGCTCCAGGTTTTGGGGGTTCGGTGCTCCTGGGTTTGGGGGGATTGGTGCTCCTCTTTTTGGGGCTCAGTGCTCCTCATTTTGCAGATCGGTGCTTTTGGGTTTTGGAGAATCGGTGCTCCTGGATTTGGGGCTCAGTGCTCCTCATTTTGGGGCTCAGTGCTCCTCATTTTGGGGATCAGTGCTCCTGGATTTGGGGCTCAGTGCTCCTCGTTTTGGGGCTCAGTGCTCCTCATTTTGGGGATCAGTGCTCCTGGATTTGGGGCTCAGTGCTCCTCATTTTGGGGCTCGGTGCTCCTGGTTTGTGGGGTTCAGCACTCCTCATTTTGGGGTTCAGCATTCTTGTTTTTTGGGGGCTTGGTGCTCCTGGTTTTGGGTGTTAGGTACTCCAGGTTTTGGGAGATCAGTACTCCTCGTTTTGGGGTTCAGCGCTCCTGGGTTTTGGGGGGTCGGTGCTCCTGGTTTTGGGGGTTAGGTACTCCGGGTTTTGGGGGATCAGTACTCCTCGTTTTGGGGATCAGCGCTCCCGGTTTTGGGGACTCAGTGCTCCGGGTTTGTGGGGTTCAGTGCTCCTGGTTTTTTGGGGCTCAGTGCTCCTAGGTTTAGGGATCAGGGCTCCTGGTTTTGGGGTTCAGTGCTTCTCATTTTAGGGTTCAGAGCTCCTGGTTTTGGGGGTTAGGGACTCCGGGTTTTGGGGGATCAGTACTCCTCGTTTTGGGGATCAGCGCTCCTGGTTTTGGCGCTCAATGCTCCTGGTTTTGGGGGTTCAGTGCTCCTCATTTTGGGGTTCATTGCTCCTGGTTTTGGGGGTTCAGTGCTCCCGGGTTTTCGGGGCTCCGCGCTCCTGATTGGCGGGCGCTGATTGGCGGACATCTGCCGCACTTCCGCCTCCCGGCCCCGCCCCCCGCGCCGCTCTTCCGTACCCGACGGGGGTGGGGGGGAGGGGCGGAGCGCGCACCCGAACGCGCGTGCACGTGCGCGCACACACGCACCACCGCCGCACGCACTCGTGCTCACTCACGTGCTCACACACGCGCGCATGCGCACTCTTGCTCATTTTCTTTGATCCATTATCCTCAATTCCAATTATATTGTATTACACTGTGTTATTTTGCTTTCTGATATCTTATTCAGTAAATCAGCTTTCCTCCTCAGATCGTTGCCGCTGCTTTGTTCCTAGGCCCATCTCCCTTTTCCCTTTTCCCTTTCCCCTTTTCCCTTTCCCCTTTCCCTTTTCCCTCTCTCCCCCTTTCCCCTTTCCCCTTTCCGTTCTCCCTTTCCCTCTCCTCTTTCCCCTTTCCCCTTTTCCTTTCCCCTTTTCCTTTTTCCTTTTCCCTTTTCCCTTTCCCTTTTCCCTTTCCCCTCTCCTTTTTCCCCTTTCCCCTTTTCCCTTTTTTTCCCTTTTCCCTTTTCCCTTTCCCCTTTCCCTTTTCCTTTTCCCTTTTCCCTCTCCTCTTTCCCCTTTGCCCTTTTCCCTTTTTTTCCTTTTTCCCTTTTCCCTTTCCCATTTCCCATTTCCATTCTCCCTTTCCCTTTTCCCTTTCCCTTTTCCCTTTCCCTTTTCCGTTCTCCCTTTCCCCTCTCCTCTTTCCCCTTTTCCCTTTTCCCTTTTTTTCCGTTTCCCCTTTCCCCTTTCCCTTTTCCCTTTTCCCTTTCCCTTTTCCCTTTCCCCTTTCAATTCTCCCTTTCCCTTTCCCCTCTCCTCTTTCCCCTTTCCCCTTTCCCTTTACCAGGCTGTGGGTCCGTGGGTCCCCGCCCCATTGATTACAGCACGGGACCGAACCGCCCCATAAACCACAGACAATATCCATCAATTCTGAGCTTTGAAGTGATGCCACCAACGACCGCATGGATTCCTCCGCACCGCCTGCACTCCTGGGGCGGCCCCACCTCTGCACGGCCCCGGGCACTGCCAAGAGCTCTGGGCACCAACAGACAGCTCCGGGCACTGCCAGCAGCTCCGGGCACCAACAATCAGCTCCGGGCACCAACAGACAGCTCCGGGCACCAACAGACAGCTCCGGGCACCAACAGACAGCTCTGGGCACCAACAATCAGCTCCGGGCACCAACAGACAGCTCCGGGCACCAACAGCTCCAGGCACCAACAGCTCCGGGCACCAACAGACAGCTCCGGGCACCAACAATCAGCTCCGGGCACCAACAGCTCCAGGCACCAACAGCTCCGGGCACCAACAGACAGCTCCGGGCACCAACAGACAGCTCCGGGCACCAACAATCAGCTCCGGGCACCAACAATCAGCTCCGGGCACCAACAGACAGCTCCGGGCACCAACAATCAGCTCTGGGCACCAACAGACAGCTCCGGGCACCAACAATCAGCTCTGGGCACCAACAATCAGCTCCGGGCACCAACAATCAGCTCCGGGCACCAACAGACAGCTCCGGGCACCAACAGACAGCTCCGGGCACCAACAATCAGCTCCGGGCACCAACAATCAGCTCCGGGCACCAACAATCAGCTCTGGGCACCAACAGACAGCTCCGGGCACCAACAATCAGCTCCGGGCACCAACAATCAGCTCCGGGCACCAACAGACAGCTCCGGGCACCAACAATCAGCTCTGGGCACCAACAGACAGCTCCGGGCACCAACAATCAGCTCTGGGCACCAACAATCAGCTCCGGGCACCAACAATCAGCTCCGGGCACCAACAGACAGCTCCGGGCACCAACAATCAGCTCTGGGCACCAACAGCTCTGCTCTGAACAATGGGAGCTGAGCAGCACAACAGCACCGGAGGGAAAGGAGAACAACGCCAAACGGAAAGCAGCGGTTGAGCGGGACCCACGGAGCCACCACCCCACACTGCTTCCCCGACACCATCACCCGAAGCTGTGAATGCTGAGTGTGACCGCACACAATGAGGTTCACAAAGCTCTGCAGATCGCAGCTCCAGATCACAGCTCTCACAGCTCCAGATCGCAGCTCCAGGTCACAGCTCACACAGCTCCAGATCGCAGCTCTCACAGCTCCAGATCGCAGCTCCAGATCACAGCTCTCACAGCTCCAGATCGCAGCTCCAGATCACAGCACCGGATCACAGCTCACACAGCTCCAGATCACAGCTCACACAGCTCCAGATTGCAGCTCCAGATCACAGCTCCAGATCACAGCTCTCCCAGCTCCAGATCACAGCTCCAGATCGCAGCTCCAGATCACAGCTCCAGGTCACAGCTCACACAGCTCCAGATCACAGCTCTCACAGCTCCAGATCACAGCTCCAGATCACAGCTCTCACAGCTCCAGATCACAGCTCCAGATCACAGCTCTCACAGCTCCAGATCACAGCTCCAGGTCACAGCTCACACAGCTCCAGATCGCAGCTCTCACAGCTCCAGATCACAGCTCCAGATCACAGCTCTCACAGCTCCAGATCACAGCTCCAGATCACAGCTCTCACAGCTCCAGATCACAGCTCCAGGTCACAGCTCACACAGCTCCAGATCGCAGCTCTCACAGCTCCAGATCACAGCTCCAGGTCACAGCTCACACAGCTCCAGATCGCAGCTCTCACAGCTCCAGATCACAGCTCACACAGCTCCAGGTCACAGCTCACACAGCTCTAGGTCACAGCTCCAGATCACAGCTCACACAGCTCCAGATCGCAGCTCCAGATCACAGCTCACACAGCTCCAGGTCACAGCTCACACAGCTCCAGATCGCAGCTCCAGATCGCAGCTCTCACAGCTCCAGATCACAGCTCACACAGCTCCAGATCACAGCTCCAGATCACAGCTCTCACAGCTCCAGATCACAGCTCCAGCTCACAGCTCCAGCTCACAGCTCTCACAGCTTTCCATGTCTGACACATACACGCTCTGGGCCTTGCTTTCTTTGAAGCACAGACTTCCTGAGCTTGAAGCATTTTACAGGGTGCCATAACGAGGGGTACTTCCACCTCCAGCGCCGCACGGTGCCGGGGGTGGTGGGGTCGGTCGGTACTGGGATGTCCAGCACAATTAGTGAGGTCAATTAGCGGCTTTCCCTGAGAGAGCCCCTCTTTTTCACACACACCCGGAGTCGCCCATGCGGATCGCGGATCTGAGCAGATCGCGGTGCCTCTGAAGAAGGGACGGAGGAGAACCAATGTTCGTCTGCTCCGCACTTCTGGACGGCCGTGGGTTTACGTCCCCGTGTAACCCCTGCGCTGGAGCTACACATTTCCACCACAAAGGAAACTGCAGGAACAGCAGCTGCTGAAAAGTAAAGCATCCCCAGAACAAAGCGAGGAGCCACGGAGACAAGGAGCCACGGAGATGGGAAAAGGAACCACGGGGACGGGAAAAGGAACCAGAGATGGGAAAGGAACCACGGGGACGGGAAAAGGAACCAGAGATGGGAAAGGACCCCCCCCCCCCCTCCCCTCCCCCCTTTCCCCCCCCCTCCGCTCCGGGGTCGCTCCCGGCTCCATCGCGGCAGCGAACGCGAAGCGCTGCTATTGGCTGAGGGGCGGGGCTTTGCGTGAAGCCGCCCTGCTATTGGCTGAGGGGCAGGGATTTACGCTGCTCGCTGTGGGAAGGGACACGAGTGGGAGTGTGACCCGAGTGGGGGTGTAACAGTGCAGGAGTTACAACGCTGTGCCCTGTGGGATGGGACACGAGTGGGAGGGTTACATGAGTGGGGATGTGACAGCGGTGGAGTGACATCGCTGCGCCCTGTGGGATGGAACACGAGTGGGGATGTGACACGAGTGGGGATGTGGCAGCGGTGGTGACACCGCTGCGCGCTGTAGGAATGGGACACGAGTGGGAGTGTGACAGCGGTGGAGTGACAACCGCCGCGCTGTAGGAATGGGACACGAGTGAGGATGTGACAGCCGTGGAGTGGCCGCCGCGCTGTGGGATGGGACACGAGTGGGGATGTGACAGCCGTGGAGTGGCCGCCGCGCTGTGGGATGGGACACGAGTGGGGATGTGACAGCCGTGGAGTGGCCGCCGCGCTGTGGGATGGGACACGAGTGGGGATGTGACAGCCGTGGAGTGGCCGCCGCGCTGTGGGATGGGACACGAGTGGGGATGTGACAGCCGTGGAGTGGCCGCCGCGCTGTGGGATGGGACACGAGTGGGGATGTGACAGCCGTGGAGTGGCCGCCGCGCTGTGGGATGGGACACGAGTGGGGATGTGACAGCCGTGGAGTGGCCGCCGCGCTGTGGGATGGGACACGAGTGGGGATGTGACAGCGGTGGAGTGACAACCGCCGCGCTGTAGGAATGGGACACGAGTGGGGATGTGACAGCCGTGGAGTGGCCGCCGCGCTGTGGGATGGGACACGAGTGGGGATGTGACAGCCGTGGAGTGGCCGCCGCGCTGTGGGATGGGACACGAGTGAGGATGTGACAGCCGTGGAGTGGCCGCCGCGCTGTGGGATGGGACACGAGTGGGGATGTGACAGCCGTGGAGTGGCCGCCGCGCTGTGGGATGGGACACGAGTGGGGATGTGACAGCCGTGGAGTGGCCGCCGCGCTGTGGGATGGGACACGAGTGGGGATGTGACAGCCGTGGAGTGGCCGCCGCGCTGTGGGATGGGACACGAGTGGGGATGTGACAGCCGTGGAGTGGCCGCCGCGCTGTGGGATGGAGCTCGCTCCGTTGTTCCGCGGTCTCTGCCGCCCTCTATCGCCCTTCGGAGCCCTTCGCGGTTCCTCCCGGAGCTCCGTGATTTCGTCGCGGGGTTCCGACGTCCTTTCGGTGCCTGCCCGGCGTCAACGCTTTATGGGATGGCTCGGCCCGCTTCTGGGACGGTTGGGGCGGGGGACCCACGGACCCACGCAGCGCGGCAAAGCGGACGGAGCGCTTCCAGCCGATGCACCGCGACATCTCTGAGCTCCGTGCCCGGCTCTGCCACGGCCCATCGCCCACAGCGGCCTTGGCCGCCGCTGATCGCCCTAAGAGGAGCAGCTGGGATTAGGTGCTATTTCCAGCCGCAGAGCTGGAAGGGGCTGAGCAGCGGAGTCACGTCGGATTTACGGAGAAACGGAGCCGTGCACGGATCCTTTCACCTCCAATTAAGCACTTCCCCTTTGCCGCGCTCGGGCCGCCCACGGGCAGCGCGTTCCAGAGCTGCTCCACGCACTGAAACGCTCGTGGTGATCCTCCTGCACAGCATTATTGGTCAGGGAAAGATATCTCCATCCAAACACGCACAGTTTTCCACGCACACCCCCGTCAGATCCTAAGCGAAGGCGCGAGCCAGCTTGAGCAGCGGAAATAAAACCAGCACAGAGTCATGCTCCTGTCTGGAGAAGTCTTGAAAGAGATAAAAAGACCGCACACACAGATACAGATTTGTATTTATCTCTACCTCCACCTCCACCTCCACCTCCACCTCCACCTCTACCTCTGTCTCTATCTCTATCTCTATCTCCACCTCCACCTCCACCTCCATCTCCATCTCCACCTCTACCTCCACCTCCACCTCCACCTCCACCTCCACCTCTACCTCTACCTCTACCTCTGTCTCTATCTCTATCTCTATCTCCACCTCCACCTCCACCTCCACCTCCACCTCCATCTCCACCTCCACCTCCACCTCCATCTCCACCTCCACCTCCACCTCCACCTCCACCTCCACCTCCATCTCCATCTCCATCTCCATCTCTACCTCTACCTCTATCTCCATCTCCACCTCCACCTCCATCTCCACCTTCACCTCCATCTCCATCTCTACCTCTACCTCCACCTCCATCTCCATCTCCACCTCCACCTCCACCTCCATCTCCACCTCCACCTCCATCTCCATCTCCATCTCCATCTCTATCTACCTATCTCTATCTATCTATTAGTCTCTCTCCCTATCTCTCTCTCTATGCATCTCTGTATATCTATCTCTCTATCTCCCTATCTCTATCTCTCTATCTCTCTATCTATCCATCTCTCTCTCTCTCTCTATCTCTATCTCTCTCTCCCCCTCTCTTCCCCTCTCTCTCTCTCTCCATCTATCTCTCTGTCTCTCTATCTCTCTATCTATCTCCCTATCTCCCTCTCTCTCTCTCTCTCTCCATCTCTCTATCTCTCTATCTGTCTCTCTGTCTATCTCCCTCTCTCTCTCTCTCTCCATCTATCTCTCTATCTCTCTCTCTGTCTCTCTGTCTATCTCCCTATCTCTCTCCCCCTACCCACCCGTGTTGTTAATGGTTTTGTAGCGATGTCAGCGATGATTTTTTCCTGGAGTGTGATCCCTTTGAGTGCATCCATCCACAGACCCCAAAGGAACGCAAACATCTTTTTACGCTTTCACTGTTTTCCTGTAGCGACAGGTTTGACTCAAGGAATTGCAAACCAGAAGTGGAACACGAGAATGATGTGGGGATGTCAGTACTTAAAGATAAGAGGGATCTGAAATGGGTGCGACCCCGAGGGCTGGGACTCCACCCTCGCAGGACTCGTGCTGCTGAAGAAGGCTGCGGGTAACGCGTGCTGGGAGGGGTGCAGCCTCACAGCACAGCCAAAGCTGTGGCACTGCGTCTCCTTCCAGTGCGGACGTCCACACTGAGGCATCGGAGCTGAGTTTTGGCGTGGGGAGCACTGGGCACGCCTGCGGATAAAGCATCGTGTTTCCCAGCTATGGGGGAGGCACAGCGCCGGAGCCCGGCCCTGGAGGGCTTGTGTTGTCACCACCACTCTGCTCATCTCTCAGTAATTATCCCGGCCCCGCTAATATTCAGAGAGCGCGGTAACAGATTCCAGGAAGATTTTGGTACCGCAGTTCAGTCAAGAGGATTGTCCCGGGATTACGGTGCTAATTTAAGAGATCACTTTTTATCTTCATTAGCTGAGAGAGGGGCGGGCGTTCCCTTCCGCATCGCAAGGAGAAGCGAGGCCGACGCAGCACGCGTGTTACTCACAGGCAGCATCCCTGCTCTCTTCGGTCCGTACACCATCACCTCACATCTTCAAGAGTTCAGTTCCCTTCCTAACGTGGGATCCCATTTCTTCACACCGTCTCCTGCAGCTGCCAGGATCGGCTCCTTCACCGTCTTTGAGATTTACCAAGTCCTGCAGATCCGCATTGCAACGCACACTTCCTGAGCTCGGGAAACCATCGCGATGCGAACAGTGCCCCGGGATAACTGCAGTCTGCTCGCCTCGTGGGCCTAGTTTCATAGATTCATAGATCCCTGAGGTTGGAAAGGACCTCCAAGCTCATCTCGCCCAACCCTCCTCCTCCCACCATCCCGACCCACTGAGCTACTGAATCCAATCCCTCCGCACCTCATCTCAACGCTTCTTGAGCAGCGCTGGGGATGGTGCCTCAACCCCCTCCCTAGGCAGGACATCCCAGGCCTGAGCACTCCTTCAGAGACCCATAGAGAGACACGGGGACCCATAGAGACCCATAGGGACCCACAGAGACCAATAGGGAGACATAGGGACCCACAGGGAGACATAGGGACCCATAGATTCATAGATACATGAGGTCAGGCCATTCCAGGGCCTGAGCACTCCTTCAGAGACCCATAGAGAGACACTGGGACCCACAGAGACCCACAGAAACCCATAGAGAGACACTGGGACCCACAGAGACCCATGGAGACCCACAGAGACCCATAGGGACACACTAGGACCCATAGATTCATGGATACATGAGGTCAGGCCATTCCAGGGCCTGAGCACTCCTTCAGAGACCCATAGAGAGACACTGGGACCCACAGAGACCCACAGAGACCCATAGGGAGATATAGGGACCCATAGGGAGACACTGGGACCCATGGAAACACATAGATTCATAGATACATGAGGTCAGACCATTCCAGGGCCTGAGCACTCCTTCAGAGACCCATAGAGAGACACTGGGACCCACAGAGACCCACAGAAACCCATAGAGAGACACTGGGACCCACAGAGACCCATAGAGACCCACAGAGACCCATAGGGACACACTAGGACCCATAGATTCATAGATACATGAGGTCAGGCCATTCCAGGGCCCGAGCACTCCTTCAGAGACCCATAGAGAGACACTGGGACCCACAGAGACCCACAGAGACCCACAGAGACCCATAGATTTGTAGATACATGAGGTCAGGCCATTCCAGGGCCTGAGCACTCTTTCAGAGCAAACATTTTCCCTCAGATCCGATCTCCCTCTTCCCCGGCGCAGCGTGTGGCCGTTCCCTTTCGTCCCGTCATCAGTTATCGGGGAGAAGAGGCCGACCCCCTCCTCAGCACAGCCCCCCTTCAGGAAGCGGCAGAGTGCGATGAGGTCTCCCCTGAGCCCCCTTTTCTCCAGGCTGAACGTTCCCGGCTCCCTCGGCCGCTCCTCGTCAGACTCGTGCTCCAGACCCCTCCCCAGTTTTGTTGCCCTTCTCTGAACACGCTGCAGGGCCCCCATGTCTTTCCTGTAGTGAGGGGCCCAACACCGAACGCAGTACTCAAGAGCTGAGTACAGGGGGCTGATCCCCTCCTGCTCCTGCTGGCCGCACTATTCCTAATACAGGCCAGGATGCCGTCGGCCTTCTTGGCCACCTGGGCACACTGCCGGCTCACGCTGAGCCGAGCACCAACCAACACCCCCAGCTCCTTTTCCTTGGGAAAAGCTGTCAACGGTTTACCGGGCTGGATCGGCCCAGTTCCGCGACAACTGGTGCGGGGGACCCACAGACCCACTCCCCAGGAAAGGGGAAAGGGAAAAGGGAAAAGGGAGATGGGCCTAGAAACAAAACAGCGGCAACGATCTGAGGAGGAAAGCTGATTTACTGAATAAGATATCAGAAAGCAAAATAACACAGTGTAATACAGTATAATTGGAATTGAGGCTAATGAATCAAAGAAAATGAGCAAGAGTGTCCGATAAACCGAAAGCCTTACGCTAATGCTGAAGGCGGGCGGCAGCGAGCACCCACTGCTGAGTGATCCCGAAGGAAAGATTGGGTCCTGTGACCGCAGACAGTTTTTATCTTTTTCCCTCTGAGCGGAAAATACGCAAAAATACAAAGCGTCGCACAGTGCTCTGGGGAATGGAGTTCTTCTCTTCCGAGACAGGTAAACCCAGAACTATTGATGATCCACAGAGCTGGAGTATTAACTCTTGGACTCTTAATGCACTGCGTGATGTTATGATGTGGAATACCAATGCCACAAATCATAAAACCGTGACAAAAGGCTGTGAGCAGGCTCGCTGCGTGGCTGTTAGGATCCAGCTGTCCCCTGATGCCGGGAAATCCAACATAGTAACTTGACACAGCAATGCAACATGTCCAGCAGGTATTCCCTTTATCACAGAGCTGGGTGCATGGGGCATCTCTCCACCAAACGTGCACAGCGAAGAGAGAAACGAACCTATATTTATAGGCACAGCACATGCATACTCATCGCGTTCCAAACTCTGCTTATCGAGGGGATCAAACCTAAGGGTCAATTTTCAAACCTCGAAGTGGGAGAGCTCCTCATTACTCCTGAAGAGAGACACCTGTTGGGTTCTCTTGTTGGGACAGCAGGATGTCCGTCCTGCTTTATATCGACAAGCTTATCAGTTTGATTTAAGCCCGTCCAACACGTCTGGCCCAGCAGATAAACCAACAGGGAGCAGCACCTTTGGATCGGGATGATTTACAGTTGTCTTTACTGTAGAGAAGCTGTCCTCGTGATTCACCCCTTCGGAGCAGATGTCACCGCGGCTCTGACGTCAGCGCCTGCGTGGCGTGATGTCACCGTGCCCCATGGACACTCCGGCACTCCGGAGAGCAGAATGCAGCAAGGCACGTGGGCAGGCGTCAAGTGCAGGAGAAGGGGATCCTCCCTTGCATGCTGTTATTGCTCCGTGTGCAAGGCTGTGCATGCCAGGCCCCCAGGACCGAGCGGCACGCGCGTGCCAGCACGGACAGCTTACACCTCTCTGTCAGCTTTGCACCTGAGGTCTGCTATTCCCATCCACGTGTGCCATGGCAGCTTCCCACCTGAGGTCTGTTATTCCCATCCACGTGTGCCATGGCAGCTTCCCACCTGAGGTCTGTTATTCCCATCCACGTGTGCCATGGCACTGCAGACATCAGCCCGACCCCACAGAGAGCGGGCACAGCTCTGCAGGTGTGCTCCTCTAAACTAACCTGCTCACTTTGGCAACACGATGACGTTCCTATCTCAGCCGTGAAGGGGCGATGACCTCAGTAACAGAGAGACAGAAACGATGAGTGGCAAAGCGCTACCAGCAGGATGGAGCTGGAGCCCTGGCAGACTTGGAAAACATCAGCTGCATGGAAACGATTGTGCCCGTGCCTCGTGACATTTTTCTTCCTCTGCTTTTCATTAATTCGCAATAATTTCCCCTCCATCTCTCTGCGGTGAGCGATGTATTTTGCGTCACACCGCTGCCCGTCCACTAAACACAAACAACTCCGCTGAGCCGCCCTGAGATCCACCTGTGCTCCCGTTCTGCTGCCCCGCTCCAAGCCTCGTGGTTCCCTGTGGTCCCTGGAAAACGAGCTCGCTTCGTTATGTGCAATGGTTTACTCCACCTCATTGTTTTTTCACGATCTTATCGTGCTTCTCCTCTTAACAGCGATGGGGGAAACATAAAAAATTGAGTAAAGGCGCTTTTGTGTCCAGGACCTCAGGAACTGCCTTTGGGATCACGTGGAGTTCATTGGCTACTCCGGGCAAGTTTGGAAAAACTCAAGTGGGCTTTAAGGCAAGAAAAGCTCTTTCGGCTTTCAGACGTCTTCACAGAGCCAGCTGGTCAGAGCCCTGTGAGGCTGGGAGGACTTTGTGTCCCCACAAATCCCCACGCTCCGTCGTCGTCCATTTCCCTCTGCCGCTGAACGAAGCGCTGCCAACAGCAGCCCAACGTCTCGCGCTCACCTCTCCGTGTCTCGGCGGCGCTCACCATCTGTTCCTCTGCCGTCTCCAATCCCTTATCCTCTTTGTGGCACTCTACAGCTTTGTCCTAACGTCTCCCAGCAAATCCAGGCGAGTCACTGCAAGCGGTTATATGCACTTTAATCTCCCTTCGCATCTGTGATGCGGAGCCGTAAAGGCGCTGCCGCATTGCGCTGCCGGGGATGCAGGAAGGACAGCAGGCATTTAGCTTGGCCTATTCCTTCTGCTGCTGATTGATGTCTGGAGCTTCAGAAGTAGCAGAAAACCTCTCCGCTTTGCCCACGGTGCAATGGTGCTCCTTGGTTTGGAAGCTCAGACCCTCGAAGTCAGCTCTCGGAGACCGCTCCCAGTGCAGCTGGGCTGCGCTGAGCCCGGGGAGCAGCGCTGATGTGCGGTGCTCACGAGAGGGGGAACTCAGTGTGAATTTCAGTGGGGCACGTCGGGCTCCACAGCAGCAGCAGCCAGCGGTGACTTCTACAATGCTGTCACCGGCTGGGTGGATGGGGGGAGGGTGGTGGATGTAGTCTACCTTGATATCAGAAAGGTATTTGATAATGTCCCCCATGGTGTCCTTATAACAAAGCTGAGGAAGTGCGGGATGGATGAGTGGACAGTGCAGTGGGTTGAGAACTGGCTGAGTGGCAGAGTGCAGAAGGTTGTCGTTGGCGGTGCAGAGTCCGGTTGGAGGCCTGTGACCAGCGGTGTCCCCCAGGGGTCCGTGCTGGGTCCGGTTCTGTTCAGCACCTCCATCAATGACCTCAGTGAGGGATGGAGTCCACCCTGAGCAGTTTGCTGCTGAGCCGAAGTTGGGAGGATTGGCAGCCACGCCTGAAGGCTGTGCTGCCATCCAGCGAGAGCTGGGCAGGATGCAGAGCTGGGAAGCTCTGGGAAGCTGGGATGCAGCTAGGGAGGAATAATGGCATGCAGCAGTACAGGATGGGGATGAGTGCTGGAGAGGAGCTCTGCACAGAGGGACCTGGGGGTCCTGGGGGACGACAGGTTGACCGTGAGCAGTGTGCCCTCGTGGCCAAGAGGGCCAATGGCATTCTGGGGTGCATGAAACAGAGCGTGGGCAGCAGGTGGAGGGAGGGGATCCTCCCCCTCTGCTCTGCCCTGGGGAGGCCTCATCTGGAGCACTGTGTGCAGTTCTGGGCTCCCCAGTCCAAAACAGACAGGGATCTCTTGGAAAGAGTGCAGCGCAGGGCCACAAAGATGGGGAAGGGCCTGGAGGATCTCCCCTCGAAGAAAGGCGGAGTGAACTGGGTCTGTTCAGCCCTGAGAAAAGAAGAGTGAGAGGGGACCTGATCCAGGTTGAGAAATATCTGTGATGTGATGCCTACCTGTGCGACCTGGTGCAGGGAACTGCTTTGGCAGGGGGATTGGACTCGATGATCTCTGGAGGTCTCTCCCAACCCCTACGATTCTGTGATTCTGTGATTCCATGACCTGATGTACACACGCGATTTGTGTCCCTTGCTCTTCACAGAAGGGGTGGCAATATCCATCCAGTATCACAAGGCATATGTGACACGAGGCTTCGGTTTGCTACTGTTTTCATGGCTTTTAAATTGTTTTTCAAGGCATCAAAAAGCAGACAGTCCACCTCAGCTGTCACAGAACTGAACTGAGCAGTTCACGGATGCACCAAGTCCATCCAGGAGTCCAGCTCGGATTTTCTTCTCCTTCAGGGTTTTCCAGAGCGAAGCTCTTGCCAGCACTGCCTCACTCGTGCGTTTTCCTGCCTTCTCCTCTCCCACACACGATTTCTGACAATGACCCAGCTGAAATATCTCAAGCAACCACTTGAAGGCTCCACGTCCGTCGCAAAGAAACCGGGAGCAGTTTGTCAGCCGAGCCGTTCGGGGCCTCGCACCGTTCCTCTGCTCGTGCTCCCAGGAGGATGACACGAGGTGCTGCCCACACCTTGCACCCCCACAGCAGCAGTGGGCACTGGGCTGCACACACTGAACTTTTCACATCCTACCATGGCACGTTAGGGCCGTAGGGAATCCCACCACCCTCCACCAACCTTGCAGTTGGGAATGCTGGGGGTCCATCAGAAGCACTGAGGGCTGCTGCCACGTTTGTGAAGTGAACGGAGCAGAGCCAGGAGCTGCTGTGAGGGTTTGTGCAGTACCACCTTCTCTGAACGATGAAGGGCAGAGCGCTGCTATTTATCTGGCACCTGAGGAGCAACGTGTGCAGGAGCTGCCGTGAGATTTGCGGCGAGGAAGTTCTGAGAAACCTCTCATCCAAGTGGGAAAAAAAAAACCAAATCAGATCCATGAACTCCAGAACTCCAGGCTCCAAACTCCAGACTCTGGAGGGTTGGAATGGCCAGGCCAGAGCGGGTGTAGGTGGCTGAGACTCCACGCAGCTCCGTGCAGTTCGCAGAGTGATGGAGTCACAGCGCGGACAGAACCGTACTGTCCTCTGGAGGACAGCGGTGTCCGTCACCAGAGATGTCAGTGTGCCATTCCTGCCACCCTGGCAGGGCAGCAGTTGAGCAGATTAGGCAGCTGTCACCATTCGTATTCTGTTGGCACCCCGGGATACAGAGCTGCATTCTGCCAAGGGCTGCTTCTGCACAAAAGGACGCAGGATGGCGTGGAGGCAGCCACGCTGTGAGCTCACACCCGTTTCCCTCAGGGCTTTTTGGGGTCAGTGCCCCTCTAAGCAGCACTGCCGTGCAGGTGACAGCGCGGTAGTGTCACTTCTGTCACATACAGCACACTGCTGGAAAAGCATCCGTCACCGCTCATCGCTACGCCCCACGCTGAGAGCGCTGCACTGATAAAATCAGATCGGATCGTGGTGGGATCGAATCATCTCGGCACGCTCCCCCCTGCCGCCCATTCCCCAAAAAGCACTTTCCCTGCTCTGCGTTTTGCAGAGCATTTTCCACCCAGGTGCCAAGGTGTATTTTAAGAAGCACCCTGCGCTCCCACGTTCAGCATCTGCTGACGGGAGCGGGGCAGCATCCCAGGACAGGGCTGCCCCACAGGAGGCTCCGAATTGCAGTGACAGCATCACTGCGTCGCATGGAATCAGGGTCGACATTTGGGAGCAGACGGTTGCTTGCCTGGAAGAGGAGCACCAGGAAAAGCAGTGGGGCAGACAGGCTCACAATAGGAAGTGGAACAGTGCGCAGTCACTGCAGGACGTGGCACAGCAGCCTCTGGACTCTGCACATGGATTCCTGCAGGGGAGAGCAGCAGAGCTGCTCCGTCCTGCCCAGGAGTGCGGCGCACAGCAGTGGAGAGGAGCAAGAAGAGAATCCATATCCGTCCACTAAAGAAAAGCAGAAACAAACTGGGGAGACTGAGGAGTGTGTGCAGACCGAGTGCACCACTAACAGTCCTGGAGGAGGCCTTGGATGGGCTCCCTGCAAAACAAGGAGAGGAAAGGCCTGAAAGGACCGCCTGCCGGCTGTTGGTAGGGCCGGCTCTTCTCAGAGAGCAGTTGCCTGGAGGAAGGCACGAGGAAGGGAGCTCGAAGGGAAACTACATGAGCTCATCGGGCTCAGGCAGCGCACGGCACTGTGCAATCCACGCAGCGTGCGTGGTGCCAATCTCCACCATCCGTGTGAGCACTTCTTCAGCTTCTCCTCAGGACGTGGGCTGTCCAGCAGTGGCAGAACCCAGGAGCCCAACGTCTCCACGGCCGTACCCCCGCCTGGTTTGGGGCACCACTGATGAGAGCTGCGGAGGCCTCGTTCCTCTCCTCTGTGTCACTTACAGAGGCAAATTCAATGACAAAAATCAGCTCTCCCAGCTATGGAAATGGAAAGGTTTAAGTTAGAACTGGCAGCAAAGATTTTATTTTCACCTGTCACTGCTGCTGCAAGCGGCTGTTAGGGGACGGCACGGGAGGGTTCAGAGTGGACTGCTCACCACTCCATCAATACCGACTGCTGGGAAATCAGGGGCACTCAGAAAGATCTCTGCTTTGAACAAACACTGCAGTGCAGAGGGGGGAAAGAAGGGCTCTCGGGGGGGCTGGGACTCCATGGCACAGAGTGTTCTTTCTACTGGACTTTTCCGTGCCCGACACGATAAACAATCCTTTTGTGTGAGATGTAAACAACGCTAGGTTGGTGGTGAAGAACAAAAGCTGCGATTCAGCGCTGGGATCAGCTGAGAGCCGCGCGTGACGGCCCCGTGCGGGGGTACACACCGACCACCGCCCGCCCTGCACCTCGGGGCCATCCCCACCTCCACTGCGCTTCACCACGAAAACGTGGATGGAGAGACATGAACCAGAGCAGCACAGCTCCAAACTTGAGGGTCCTGCAGCAGGGCAGAACCAGAGCAGCACAGCTCCAATCTTGAGGGTCCCGCAGCAGGGAGAATCAAAGCAGCACAGCTCCAATCTAGAGGCTCCTGCAGGAGAACAGAACTGGAGCAGCACAGCTCTGAACTTGAGGGTCCCGCAGCAGAACAGAACCAGAGCAGCACAGCTCCAAACTTGAGGCTCCCACAGCAGGGAGAACTGGAGCAGCACAGGTCCAATCTTGAGGGTCCCACAGCAGAACAGAACCAGAGCAGCACAGCCCCAAACTTGAGGCTCCTGCAGGAGAACAGAACTGGAGCAGCACAGCTCTGAACTTGAGGGTCCCGCAGCAGAACAGAACCGGAGCAGCACAGCTCTGAACTTGAGGGTCCCGCAGCAGAACAGAACCAGAGCAGCACAGCTCCAAACTTGAGGGTCCCACAGCAGAACAGAACCGGAGCAGCACAGCTCCAAACTTGAGGGTCCCGCAGCAGGGAGAACCGGAGCAGCACAGCTCCAATCTGGGGGCTCCCATCTGGAGGCAGAACCAGAGCGGGCACGTGGAACGGGTGACCCCAAACCCTCTGCTTTGGCTTTGTGAGGTCACACCCCCCCGGCTCTGAACAGCAGCACCAGGGCACATTTTCAGCATGCTTTGTCCCTGGCCGTGAGCACCCACAGCATGGGGAACACGGCAGCGGGGCTGTGCTGCCTTCCACGCACCGTGCCCTGCCCCACTCGGCGCTGTGCTGTCCCCCAGAGTCACGGCACACCCCACAGGAGTGGGGCCGGGGAGCTCAGTGGGGCCGTGTGATGCTCTGGCAGCCACAGGAACCTCCGTGAGAAGCAGCACGGCAATGGGCGGCCCCTCCCTGCACGCGTAGTGGATTCTGCCGTGGGTACCGGCCCCATATGGGGCTATGGGTCCCGTGCAGGGGATACGGGCCCCCGTGAAGAGTGTACAGACCCCACGCAGGGTTATGGGTCCTGCACAGGAATGCAGACCCCATGGAGGCCCCACGCGGGGTTACAGACCCCACACTGACACACGGGCCCCATAGAGGTCCCATACAGAAGTACAGACCCCATGGAGGCACCGTGCGGCGGTACAGACCCAACACTGATATGTGGGCCCCATAGAAGCCCCACACAGAAATACAGACCCCGTGGAAGCCCCACGCAGGGGTACAGGTCCCACACTATTACACGGACCCCATAGAGGCCCCACTCAGAACCACAGACCCCGTAGAGGCCCCACTCATAAACATACGCTCTGTGCGGCCCGGCGCAACCCTACAGGCTCCAAACAGACAGCCGCGCCCCACGCAGGGGAGCAGCCCCACGCAGGGGAGCAGCCCCACGCAGGGGAGCAGCCCACGGGAAGGGTCCGGATCCCACGCTGTGCTTCAGACCCCGCACACACCGCCGGGCCCCACGCAGCGGGGACACGCTGCGCCCCGCACAGCGGCGCCGGTCCCACTCGGGGGTACGGACACCTCGCGTGGACCACAACTCCACCACCAACAACCCCCCCACCCCCCCCCGGCCCCTTCTGCCCCGCGCAGGCGCAGTGGGGGAGGGGGGTGTGGGGAGGGGGGGGGAGGGGCGGGGCCGCGCCCCCATTGGTCCGGCGCTGCCCGGCGGAGCGGGGCGGGGCGGCCGCGTGCGCCCCCGAAAGCGTTCCGGGCGGGAACGGGGGCGGCGCGGCGTTCCGGGCGGCGGCGGTGGCGTTCCGGGCGGCGGCGGTGGCTCCGCGCTCCCCTCCCCTCCCCCTCTCCCCTCCCCCCCCCGGCCCCTCCCGTCCCTCCGGGTGCGCGGCCACGGCGGCGGCGCGGCACTATGGAGCCACTCGCAGGTAACGTCCGCGGGGCCGCGCTCCGCGACGCTCCACTCGGGAAAGTTTTCTCCGCGGCCGGGCCGGGCTCTGCGGGGCGGGCTCGGGGCCGCCGTCGGGAGGAGGAGGAGGAGGAGGAGGAGGAGGGGGTGGGGGGGGGAAGGGCGGTGTGGGCGCGGGGAGGGCTCTCCGCGCCGTGGGGATCCCCCCGACCCCGAGCGGTGTAGGGCCGTGGGGAGGGGGGGGGGGGGTCATCGCGGGCGGGGGCCGTGCACCGGGGCCTCGTAGCCCGGAGCCGTCGCAGCGGAGGAGTGAACGAACGCGCCGTCCCCGATCCCCCGCGGCGGGGGACGGTCCCGCGGAGCCGGGACGGAGCGCGGCCGCGCGCGGGCGGTGCCGTTCCCGTCCCGTGTAATGGCGCTCTGTTGCTCTCCTCCGCTCTCCGCCCCGCGGCCTCATCGCTGCCGACCTGGAAACACGCGTGGCTCCGCGGTTCCCCGCTCCCGGCGCTGAGCTCCGTGGGGGGGGGGGACGGGAGCGTGGAAACGGCAGCGGAGCTCTCAGCCTCGGGTCCCGGGAGCGGGGCCGCCTCCTGCTCGGCGAACGCGCGGCGCCGGTTGGCGAGGACGGCGCCCGCGGGGATCCCGCGTGGAGCGGTAACGGGACGGGGAGTCCAAGCAGCGCCGGCACCGTGGGGTGGGGTGGGCGGCACGGCCTCGAATCGCGGGGCCGATTATAAATGACGACGACGCTGCCAGCTTCGGGCACAGAGGTGGAAAAGTCCGAGCGTGGCGGCTGGAGGTGTTGGCATCGGGTGCTGACAGCGCCGGATTTCTTCTGTCTGACCCCGGCGTGCGTTCCCACCCCGGTGTGGCGGAGCTCGGTGGTGTCAGTGTACGTTCTGCTGCTGATTTGAGCTCCTGGAGCCGGGCTCTAGGCTCCAGGCACCAGGTTTTGAGCTCCTGGAGCCAGGCTCTGATTTCTGGGCTCCAGGCACCAGGTTTTGAGCTCCTGGAGCCAGGCTCTGGGCTCCGGACATCAGGTTTTGAGCTCCTGGAGCCAGGCTCTGATTTCTGGGCTCCAGGCACCAGGTTCTGAGCTCCTGGAGCCGGGCTCTAGGCTCCAGGCACCAGGTTTTGAGCTCCTGGAGCCGGGCTCTAGGCTCCAGGCACCAGGTTTTGAGCTCCTGGAGCCAGGCTCTGATTTCTGGGCTCCAGGCACCAGGTTTTGAGCTCCCGGAGCCGGGCTCTGGGCTTCAGGCACCAGGTTTTGAGCTCCTGGAGCCAGGCTCTGATTTCTGGGCTCCAGGCACCAGGTTCTGAGCTCCTGGAGCCGGGCTCTAGGCTCCAGGCACCAGGTTCTGAGCTCCCGGAGCCGGGCTCTGGGCTCCGGACACCAGGTTCTGAGCTCCCGGAGCCGGGCTCTAGGCTCCAGGCACCAGGTTTTGAGCTCCTGGAGCCAGGCTCTGATTTCTGGGCTCCAGGCACCAGGTTTTGAGCTCCTGGAGCCGGGCTCTAGGCTCCAGGCACCAGGTTTTGAGCTCCTGGAGCCAGGCTCTGATTTCTGGGCTCCAGGCACCAGGTTTTGAGCTCCTGGAGCCGGGCTCTAGGCTCCAGGCACCAGGTTTTGAGCTCCTGGAGCCAGGCTCTGATTTCTGGGCTCCAGGCACCAGGTTCTGAGCTCCCGGAGCCGGGCTCTGGGCTCCAGGCGCCAGGTTCTGAGCTCCTGGAGCCGGGCTCTAGGCTCCAGGCACCAGGTTTTGAGCTCCTGGAGCCAGGCTCTGATTTCTGGGCTCCAGGCACCAGGTTCTGAGCTCCTGGAGCCGGGCTCTAGGCTCCAGGCACCAGGTTTTGAGCTCCTGGAGCCAGGCTCTGATTTCTGGACTCCAGGCACCAGGTTTTGAGCTCCTGGAGGCGGGCTCTGGGCTCCGGACACCAGGTTTTGAGCTCCTGGAGCCGGGCTCTGGGCTCTCAGCTCTGCTTTTTGTTGTCCTGTGCCTCACAAAGTGCTTGGCCCCGCTGACCCCAGGACGGCAGCGTGCCGTAGTGATAACACAGCTTGCTGGGGTTTTACACTTGTTAAGGAGAAGCTGTTAAAACCCAACGCCTTGCAGCACTAATTGTGGGCATGACAGAGCTGCTTTCTTGGAAAGAGTGCAGCGCAGGGAGAGATGAAAGATGGGGAAGGGCCTGGAGGATCTCCCCTCGAAGAAAGGCGGAGTGAACTGGGTCTGTTCAGCCCTGAGAAAAGAAGAGTGAGAGGGGACCTGATCCAGGTTGAGAAATATCTGAGGGGTGGGGGGCACAGTGGCGAGGCCAGACTCTTTTCAGCAGTGTGTGGGGACAGGACGAGGGGGAACGGGCACAAACTGCAGTGCTGTGCATTTTGGGGTCTTTTGGGGGTCATTTTGGGGGCATTGCTGCCATTTGGGGCACGTGGAATTGGAATAAAGGATTTTGGGATCATTCTGTGGAATTTTGGGTCCGTTTTGGAGACCTGTGCGACCTGGTGTAGGGCACTGCTTTGGCAGTGGGGTTGGGCTCGGTGATCTCTGGAGGTCCCTTCCAACCCCCTGTGATTCTGAGATTCTATGATTCGTTCCCGAAAGAGAGTGAGGAAAGTTGATGTGGTGATGTGAGAACGCCATGTGAACGTGAGTGCAGTGAGAACCACTGGCAGTGATGTTCAGTGCGTTTACCTGAACTTCTTTTCCTGCTGAAGAAGGACGCTGAGAGTGGGAGCACAGAGAGGAGATGGTACGGGAGCACAGAGAGGAGATGGTACGGGAGCTGGTGGCCTTCATTCTGCATTTTGTGGGGATGGCTGCTGAGAAACACCCCAAATCTGGGGGTCCCACTGCTCAGTGCGGTGACAGCGCAGTGTCACACTGCAGAGCTGAGAAAGAAACATCCCAAATCTGGGCGGCCACTGAGAAAGATCTCAAATCTGGTGGTCCCACCGCTCATTGTGGTGACAGTGCAGTGTCACACTGCAGAGCTGAGAAACACCCCAAATCTGGGATCCCACTGCTCAGTGTGGTGACAGTACAGTGTCACACTGCAGGGCCGTGGTGGGCACTGGGCAAGGAGTGTCCCTCCAGTAAGTGCCTCGCTGTGACTGCACTCCAGACTGCAGCCCCTCTTTCCAAGTGAGCAATGCGGACACGGTGCGGTTCCCCGTGCAGGAGCGGAGCCGGAGGATGCGGCTGTGCCTGCGAGCGGCCCCTGGGAGCAAAGTGCTCGGCCCCGTGGAGCCGGGTTCTGAGCTGGAAATAGAAGTGACCTGATTGCAGCAGGTGCTGGCTCTCCACGTGTTTAGTTTAGGTGCACGCCTGGTGTTCGGTGGACACGGGAAGGGAGCTACAGCGGCTCATCGTGCAACAGATGCTGCACGGGGAAAGCGTGGCGTGGGGACCGGACTCACCACGCTTCACTTTGTTTGGTGTCGGGTGCTTGGGGTGTGAGCTCCCGCTTTGCTTTGGGGGCGGTTTGGCAGCAGAAGGATGGGACTGAAAAAGTCCAAACCCTCTTGAAAGGGGAATGGGTGCAAAGCAGTGCCGCGGAGGTAACGGTTCTGCTCAGTCCACGTTTAAAGTTGACTTCCACGTGGCTTTGAGCTCCGTTCCCATGCTGCAGGCGTATTCTGCAACCCAGGATTTAGAGTAATCTGGCTGTCCAAATTGGTCCGGCTGTATTTAGAGCAAAGGAAGGCAGGTGATTGCAGCCTATGAAAATAGGGTAAAGATCTCCTAGGAGAAGCTAAGCGTATGAAAAAAGCAGCGACCAAGGTTTGTAAAGCGTGACTCCTGCTTGACTGTGCTCTGACTTCCTCGTGCTCTGGCTTTCTTGAGCACACAGCACATCCTTTAAGAAAGCTTTTTCCCCGTGTCAGAGCAGCGTGCTGTCCTGGGGCAGCACAGACCGTGCCAGAGATCCTCAGTCCTCACAAAGTGAGGAATCACAAAGTGGGTTCAGCCTCAGTGCTGTGCCCAGCCTGAGCTCGGCCTGCCCCACGTCTCAGGGACAGACTTCTGGGTTAGGTTCGCCTTGCTCTCCTTCTCTCTCTTGCAGCCATGTGAGGCTTATTTTGCTGGTAGCTATTCTGATACGGCTTAGCAAGTGAGGAGCAGGGCTCAGGGAGCACGGCTGTGGGCTGCTGAAGGCAGCGAGTCCTGCCCGCATCGCCTTGGGCTACGCCGTTCAGCCTTTCTCTCGGGGCAGGAGAAGGGCTCTCTGCATCAGAGCCGGGCAGTGCTGCGTGCGCTCTGTGGTAGTTTTGGTTCAGAGGTCCCGAAGTTCAGAGCTGGCTTTGCTGCAGCTCTGGGAGCGTTAAGAAGCAGGGTCAAGGCCTCGAGTCCTCCAGCTCTGCGGTGCGTTTTGCAGTGCGCTCGTATTCCGGAGCAGAAGCCTCTGCTTTCCTTGTTTGTTTGTTTATAGTGTCCGTATGGCTTGAGATGGGAGGATGTCCGGATGTGGGGTGGTGGCTTTTTTTTTTTTTTTTTTTAGCATGCCTTGCTTTCAGAGCAAAAGGACTGGCACTCGCTGCACTGGTTTTGACCCGGAGGAAACCACGCTATTTGGAGGAGAAAATGAAAGCCCCTTAAAGTCCCTGAGTCCCACGGTCCATCTTCCCCGTGCTCTGAGTTGAGTTCCTTCCCAGCGGTTCAGCGCGCTTCGTGATTTTTCCCCACTATGCTCTGAAAGAGACAAACGTTGAAGCTGAGCTATGCTTAATTACTGCTCCTCGTTTCCTTTTTATTTCTTCGTGTGGTCTCTTTTAATCTGCCTGCTCGGAGCAGTCACGCAGCCCGACATCTGCCCTGGGGGAGCGGGGTGGATTCCTCTCCCCACTCAACTTCTGGGAGCTGTGCTGAAACTCCTTTCAGACCCGGGACTGCTGCTGAATCCTTGGAGGACGTACGTGGTGAGCTGCGGGCTGCTTGGCTTCCATGCCTTTTCTCTGACTCCTTGCGTGATCTACGTGAGCATTCGGTGCTCGTTGTTTCACCTTTGGCACTTTTGAAGGCTCTGCATTGTTCTCCTCAGCGCTGGAAGATGTGTGTGCCAGGTCTGTGTGCTCTCTGGGACGTGAGCTGGGGAGTAACCTTGCACGAGGAAAGCGAAGGGCCGGGTGCCTGTGCCCTCAGCTCTCACACTGATGTTCAGAACTGTTTTTCCTCGCTGCCTGCCCTGGCCTGGCTTCGGAAGGGTTCAGTAGAGGCAAAAATGACCACGTTTTTCTCGCACGTCATTTCCCTGCCTGGAGAACAAAGGTCTGAGGCAGTGGTAGGTGCAGTCCTCCCGGCCGTGCTTTGGGATGCGCGGCTTTCACCGTGCCTTCATGGGTGTGGTGACTGAGCAAGAAATGCCGTTCGAGGACTGAGCTTATTATAGTTCCGAGCTGCGTGTGACTCACGGCGTAATCACACCGCGGCGTTCCTCCCTGGAAGCAGGGCTCTGCTCGGGCCCTGCTCGCTCGGGGCGTGCGGGGAAGCCCGGAGCAGAGGAGCCCACAGGGGAAGCGCTGAAGTCTGGAGCGTCGTGGGAGCGCCTCGTGCAGGGCTTTCTCTGGTGTTATCTGCTGCATTACCATCTGAACCTGGCTCATGGATCGGCTTCTGCGTCCCAAAGGCCCCAGCGTGGCCCTGCCCCGCTTAGCCCACCCGTTCCCTCCCTGGTGCTAATTTCCCTCCTCGTTAGGAAGCTGTCAACGGTTTACCGTTGGCTGGATCGGCCCGGTTCCGTGACGATTGGTGCGGGGGACCCATGGAAAGGGGAAGGGGGAAGGGAGATGGGCCTAGGAACAAAACAGCGGCAACGATCTGAGGGGGAAAGCTGATTTACTAAGTAAGATATCAGAAAGCAAAATAACACAGTGTAATACAATATAATTGGAATTGAGGCTAATGGATCAAATAAAACGAGCAAGAGTGTCCGATAAACCGAAGGCCTTTCACTAAATGCTGAAGGCGGGCGGCAGCGAGCACCCACTGCTGAGTGATCCCAAAGGAAAGATTGGGTCCTGTGACCACAGACAGTTTTTATCTTTTCCCTCTGAGCGGAAAATACGCAAAAATACAAAGCGTCGCACAGTGCTCTGGGGAATGGAGTTGTTCTTCTCTTCCGAGACAGGTAAACCCAGAACTATTGATGATCCACAGAGCTGGAGTATTAACTCTTGGACTCTTAATGCACTGCGTGATGTTATGATGCGGAATACCAACGCCAAAAATCATAAAACCGTGACAGAAGCACACATCGCGTGGCCCTGCCCTTAGCCCACCCGTTCCCTCCCTGGTGCTAATTTCCCTCCTGTTAGGAAGCACGCGTCCCGTCGCAGGCTGCCCGCTGTCCCCATGACAGTGATGTCAGCGTCCCCGGTCTTAAGGAGCAGATCTCAGAAACGAGGCTGGGGAGCACCCACCCAACCCAAATTCGGTTTGAGGTCCAAGTACGTGCTCTGCAGAGGGAGCACTCAGACACGCTGACCATGACGGCCGTCTTCGGTTGCTGCTGACTTCTATGGCGTTGCTTTAAGAGCCCGAGTTCAGAAGCGAAAGGCAAACGAAGCACGTTGGCTTTTGACGCAGAGAGGAAACATTTTTGTTGGGCTGAAAGTCTGAAGTTTGCTAACACAGCTTTGGTTTCTGCGTCGTGCCCTGAGCGAGCAGGGAACGCTCAGCTCCCAGTGGCAGACTCCTGCTCCTTGCTTTGCTTTCAGTTTGGGGCCGTGCTTTGTGCACCCCCACGTGCCCGGTGCGGTGCTGGAGGTGGCTGAGGTTCCGAGCAGTGCTGGACTTGCGAGTTTGTCGGGGTGTGAGCCCATCTCTGGCACTGCTGCGTTTCATTTCTCTTTCTTCTTGGTCTGCTTTGTGCTGGAAGCGCAGTGGGTTGAGAACTGGCCGAGTGGCAGAGTGCAGAGGGCTGTCGTTGGCGGTGCAGAGTCCGGTCGGAGGTCTGTGACCAGCGGTGTCCCCCAGGGGTCCGTGCTGGATCCGGTCCTGTTCAGCACCTTCATCAGTGACCTCGATGAGGGGATGGGGTCCACCCTGAGCAGTTTGCTGCGGATCTGAAGCTGGGAGGATTGGCTGCCACGCCTGAAGGCTGGAGCGTTTGGAGGGCACACCGTACTGATGCTGCGGGGTGATTTCAGCCCGAGGTGTCCCAGCTGTGGGTTGCTTTTTGAAAGCTGTGGCATCAGAATCCAGAGGGGCTCATGGTGCGGTGGTGGCAGCACGGCCCCACACATTGTTCGGCTGTCACTGGGTCGAAGCGATGCACTCTTCTGCAGGTGAACATGTGAAATCCCAACCAGAATCCTGAGCACGAGGTGCGTGTGCTGTGGCTGTTTTCTCGGGTTGTTCCCTGCTGAGGCACCTGGGGATGATGTGGTGGCAGTGGGGCCGTGGAGCGGTCCCGTAGCTGAGCTCTGCTGTGCCACAAGCAATTAACCCCATGCCTCGTTAACGTTAAGCTGTTTATAGCTCTGCACAAGCATTAGCCACCGTGGCGGTGTGAGGTCCCCGAGGGGCAGGTGTTTTTTGCTTTTCCTAATAAAGTCATTTCTGTCCATGGGAGATGTGTCGAAGCGAGGTGGCTGGAGATGCCCTCGTGTGAAGTCCCACCTCGTGCCAGGCTGCTCCCAAAATCTGAGATCCTGTGTGAAGTCCCACCTCGTGCCAGGCTGCTCCCAAAATCTGAGATCCCGGAGGTTTGACTGTAAGAACATCGTCCTGTGCCCACATTCACATCCCGCAGCGGTGTGGGACAGTGATGCTGAAGGAGCATCGGCCTCAAGGACGATGAGAGCTGAGGACAGCTTCCCTCCAGGTGAAGGCACGTTGTGGGGGATCTCTGGTCTGCCCTTGGATGCCATCATCTCTCTTGTGGCAGAAGATCACTGTTTGTATTCCACCTCTGGGTGCAGTGCTGGAGGTGGGAGTAGCGACCTGAGCGGGTTGGATGAAGTTCTGCCGGAGCTCCTCTTCCTCCTGTTGCTTGTGCTGTTTATAAAGAAACAGAGGATGGGAAGCTCAGGGAACGCATGCCACGTGTGGTCCATGTGATCTGCACAGAGCTGAGTTCATAGAATCATAGGAGTTTGGAAGGGACCTCCAGAGATCATCGAGTTCAACTCCCCTACAAAGCAGTTCCCTACACCAGGTTGCACAGGTCTCCAAAATGGCCCCAAAATCCCACACAGTGACCCCAAAATCCTTTATTCCAATTCCATGTGCCCCAAATGGCAGCAATGCCCCCCAAAATCCCACAAAATGACCCCAAAATCCCTTATTCCAATTCCATGTAACCCATATGGCAGCAGTGCCCCCCAGAATGACCCAAAATGACCTCTAAACCACCCAAGACGACCCCAAAAGACCATGAAATAACCCCCAAATCCACAGCACTGCAGTTTGTGTCTGTTCCCCCTCGTCCTGTCCCCACACACTGCTGAAAAGAGTCTGGCCTCGCCACTGTGCCCCCCACCCCTCAGATATTTCTCAACCTGGATCAGGTCCCCTCTCACTCTTCTTTTCTCAGGGCTGAACAGACCCAGTTCACTCCGCCTTTCTTCGAGGGGAGATCCTCCAGGCCCTTCCCCATCTTTGTGGCCCTGCGCTGCACTCTTTCCAAGAGATCCCTGTCTGTTTTGGACTGGGGAGCCCAGAACTGCACACAGTGCTCCAGATGAGGCCTCCCCAGGGCAGAGCAGAGGGGGAGGATCCCCTCCCTCCACCTGCTGCCCACGCAGGACACTGGGGGCATCCTGGGGTGACTTTGGGGTCATTTTGGGGTGACTTTGGGGTCATTTTGGGGGGAGGATCCCCTCCCTCCACCTGCTGCCCACGCAGGACACTGGGGGCATCCTGGGGTGACTTTGGGGTCATTTTGGGGGCCATTGCAGCCAGATGGGGCCCATGGAATTGGGATAAAGGATATTGGTGTCATCCTGTAGGATTTTGGCGTCATTTTGGGGTCATTTTCAGGGCACTGCACCGCAGGATCCCATTGGCCCTCTTGGCCACGAGGGCACACTGCTCACGGTCAACCTGTCGTCCCCCAGGACCCCCAGGTCCCTCTGTGCAGAGCTCCTCTCCAGCACTCATCCCCATCCTGTACTGCTGCATGCCATTATTCCTCCCTAGCTGCAAGACCCAACACTTGCTCTTGTTAAAGCTCCTCCGGTTTCTTCCTGCCCAGCTCTGCATCCTGCCCAGCTCTCGCTGGATGGCAGCACAGCCTTCAGGCGTGGCAGCCAATCCTCCCAACTTCGGCTCAGCAGCAAACTGCTCAGGGTGGACTCCATCCCTCCCTGAGGTCACTGATGAAGATGTTGAATGAGACTGGACCCAGCACGGACCCCTGGGGGTTCTCCCTCGTGGTTGGGGGACGCGGCTCATGGTGGGGGGATCCTGTCCATCATCGGTATGGCCAAACTCCGCATCGGGATGCGCTTGTTTTTAGGATCACCTTTGGATTACAGTAACCCCGAGATCGCTCCAGTGCTGAAGAACACACAACAGCTTTTCTCATTGAATAAGGATGGTTAGAGAGCATGGGAGAAAATAAGAATAGTATTTAACCAACAAAGTCAAGAAATTCCTCATTACAGCCGGCGTCTTTTGTGTGTGTTCCTGGGAGCTGTGTGCTGCGAGCAGTGCCCGTCTTCAGGAGTAACCCAGGGAAGCTCGGGAAGCGGGTGGGATAGTTCATCATCCCTGTAACGCTGACATTTCCTCTCCTCTTCTTGATGTGTGACCGCTCCTCCTGCCCGCCTTGCTCACTTTTTCCCCTCTTATTCATGTGCCGGGTTTCACCTTAGGAGGAGTTTTCCCGTGGGTTGTGTTAACTGACACTGTGGGTTTTTCCTCCCGTGTAACCCCGCACTGCAGAAGGCCGCGGAGCCTCTGCTGGGTCCGAGCTGCTGCAGAGCTGCTCTGTTTCTGCCCCGAGGAATGCAGTAAATCAGGATTTGAACCAACTGCGAGAGCGCACACCTACCCGTGGCTTTCTGAATCCTCAGACCTGTTAAAACAGGGGGTTTACATGGCGCGTCTTTGCGCTGCTTGGTTTCGTTCCCTCCTGGGAGGATCGGCTGCCGGAGCGGCTTGCGGTGCGTTGGCTTTGGGGATCTGTTGGTGAAGAGCTGCGTGATTTTTAGGGGCAGGGAGATGTGGTGGAGCACAGCTGGGGCTGCCAGGCTGGTTTACATTTCCCTCAAACTGAATCACATGGTTGCTGCCTTTGCGAGGTGGAGCTCTTCAAGTTGCACAAAGTGAACGAGGCTTTAGCAAAGGGTGCTGCTTCAATCGGGTGCAGAGCGAGAGCTTCCTCTTCCTGGAGAGCTGGAGCGGTGCAGTTCTGCTGCCCTGAAAGGACTCTACTTCCTTTGCCTGGAAAGGTTTTTTGTTTCGTTTTGCATGGACAGCATCTCCTAATGGCAGCGTTCTGAGGAAGGGCTGCAGAGCTCTGTGCAGGTGGGCAACGGAGAGCAGCTTTCTGTCCGCTGCTGCCAAACGAACTCATTTATTGTCCGAGCTCTTCGTCTGTGGTTTTGCCATGAGGAGCTGCCCTGAGTTGCCTCTCTCCTGAGCCTTTGCACCCCTGGATCCTTAGCATCGCTCTGGACACGGGGCAGCGGAGCTCCTGGCTTTGCTCTCAGTTATTGATCGGTTAATCAGCAGTCCTGGAGCGCAATTAGCTGTGTGCAGAAGGCTTTCCCCCCCTCGGGGGGCACCTGCCATTGGATAGTTCCCAGCCAGCCCCGAGCTGCCTTTTCAGGCTAATTGTTTTATAGCATGTAATGCGAGCCGCGCGCTGTTGGTCTCGTTTCTAGATTGAGGCCGAGGTGCTGATCCCGGCTGCGCCGACCCCATCAGCCTGGAGGAACCCATGAGCACACGACCTCGGATATGGACATCGTCCTGTCGGATTTTGTTCGCTCAACAGGGGCAGAGCCAGGACTGGCCAGGGACCTGCTCGAAGGTACGTCCAGCTGGGGCTGGCAGCTGGGGGGGAGGCCGATGTGCTCCGACCAGGGGAAGGGTGGGGGGGACCTGCGGAGATGGGAGCTGGTGTCTGGCTGGTGCCATCAGCAGCAGCGCTGCTGAAATTCCGTCCTGGTTTCTTGTTACGTGGCCATCAGGTAATGAATTTCAAATGGAGCACAGCACCGCTTCGTTCAGCTTCTGCTTGTGTGCATTGTTCGCTGCCAGCAATGGCAGTAAAACTTCGGGATTCTTCTTGTCAGCAGCAGTATCGCTGCTAGCAAGCACTCCGAAGGCTGCCTGTGTTTTCAAAGCAGTAAGGGGTAATTACATAGGCAAAGCTGTGCTTTTACTGGTATATCTCGTTCTGCTTGTGAAGGTGGTGTGATCATGCCAGTACAAATTGCTGTTTGCTGGTACCTGGCCGTCCGTGCTGCTGAGGCGGTGACCTCTCCTGGCAGCGGCCCTGGCAGCCTGCATCGCACACCCGTGCTCACCACGGGGCAGTGCTCATCAGCAGGGTCAGGCTGTCGGGGTGCACCGAGTGCTCAGGAATTGAAGACAAGCCTCAGAACACCGCATCATAGAATCATAGGGGTTGGAAGGGACTTCCAGAGATCCTCGAGTCCAACCCCCTGCCAAAGCAGTTCCCTACACCAGATCGCACAGGTCTTACAAAAGGGCTCCAAAATCCCACAAAGTGAACCCAAATACATTTATTCCAATTCCATGTGCCCTAAATGGCAGCAACGCCCCCCCAAAATCCCACAATATGACCCCAAAACCCCAAGAAATGACTCCAAAATGACCCCAAAAGCCCTTATCCTGATTCCATGTAACCCATATGACAGCAATGCCCCCCAAAATGACCCCCAAATCCCACAAAATGACCCCAAACGACCCTGAAACCTCCCCAGAATGATCCCACAGAGTCCCAGAACCATAGGGGTTGGAAGGGACCTCCAGAGATCCTCGAGTCCAACCCCCCTGCCAAAGCAGTTCCCTGCACCAGGTCTCACAGGTGTAGGTGGGTCTTGAATATCTCCAGAGAAGGAGCCCCCACCACCCCCCTGGGCAGCTTGTTCCAGTGCTAATTCCAGTGCATGGTCTGTGCGCAGCCGGGACGCAGCGTGCTGGCAGCTCCCCAGCACTCCACTGCTCAAAAGTGTGTTTGTTTGCCCTAAAACACAGCACGATATCGACACTGTTCTCAAGAGCAGCCTGAGATGGACAGCTTGCTCTTTAATGACTGCGTTTAGTTTCAAGGCTGTAGATAATTGTGTTTTTGCCTTCTGCTGTAGGCAGGGGCAGGGACGGGCCGCCGGGTCTGAATTTTTGGGCTGTACGCTTTCTTGCAAGCACTGCCTTTGGGTTTGTGTTGACACAAGGGTGGTGAGTAAGTGCTGGCCTGTGCCTAAATGCTGGAGGACAGAAACATCGCGTTTGAACAGAGAGCTGCGTTTGGCAGTTTGAAATGCAATTACGTGATTCAAGACCATGCTTGCTGCGATAGTTGAGCTGTGGCATCGCCCTCTCAACCTTGGAACAAAGGTGATGCTGCAAGTTTGGCTTTGCTGCAGAAGGAGCTGTGGTTCCTCCTCCTGTCAGGAGCTCGAGTGGGGTGATGGGGCACCCGGCAGGCATGGCTGTGAGATGGGGAAGGGTCTGAGGGCAGAGCAGACAAAGGGGTTTAGCGTGTCTATACTAGAGATGAGGGGGCTGAGGGGGGAGACCTCATGGCGGTCGGCAGCCCCCTCCGTCACGGCAGCCATGATTCCTCACATCCTGCAGCCCTCCGTCATGTTGGCCATGATTCCTTACAGCCCTCTCCATCATGGTGTCCATGATTCCTCCCATCCTGCAGCCCTCCATCATGGTGTCCATGATTCCTCACATCCTGCAGCCCTCCATCATGGTCTCCATGATTCCTCCCATCCTGCAGCCCTCCATCATGGTGTCCATGATTCCTCACGTCCTGCAGCCCCCTCCATCATGGTGGCCATGATTCCTTACAGCCCCCTCCATCATGGTGTCCATGATTCCTCACATCCTGCAGCCCTCCATCATGGTGGCCATGATTCCTCATGTCCTGCAAACCCCTCCATCATGGTGTCCATGATTCCTCACATCCTGCAGCCCCCTCCATCATGGTGTCCATGATTCCTCCCATCCTGCAGCCCTCCATCATGGTGTCCATGATTCCTCCCATCCTGCAGCCCTCCATCATGGTGTCCATGATTCCTCCCATCCTGCAGCCCTCCATCATGGTGTCCATGATTCCTCCCATCCTGCAGCCCCCTCCATCATGGTGTCCATGATTCCTCACATCCTGCAGCCCTCCATCATGGTGTCCATGATTCCTCATGTCCTGCAGCCCTCCATCATGGTGTCCATGATTCCTCCCATCCTGCAGCCCTCCATCATGGTGTCCATGATTCCTCCCATCCTGCAGCCCTCCATCATGGTCTCCATGATTCCTCACAGCCCCCTCCATCATGGTGTCCATGATTCCTCATGTCCTGCAGCCCCCTCCATCATGGTGGCCATGATTCCTTACAGCCCCCTCCATCATGGTGTCCATGATTCCTCACATCCTGCAGCCCTCCATCATGGTGTCCATGATTCCTCATGTCCTGCAAACCCCTCCATCATGGTGTCCATGATTCCTCCCATCCTGCAGCCCTCCATCATGGTGTCCATGATTCCTCCCATCCTGCAGCCCTCCATCATGGTGTCCATGATTCCTCCCATCCTGCAGCCCTCCATCATGGTGTCCATGATTCCTCCCATCCTGCAGCCCCCTCCTTCGTGGCAGCCATGATTCCTCCCATCCTGCAGCCCCCTCCTTCGTGGCAGCCATGATTCCTCACAGCCCCCTCCATCGTGGTGTCCATGATTCCTCACAGCCGCTGTTCCCCTTTTAGGTTTCTTTGTTTCACGTCAGGGTTTCTAACGTTGTCATTCAGAGCCACTATTTACATTTGTGACAAAAGAGTTTAACGCAGATGTTCCTCTAATTTTTCTGTCTCTCACTCTGGCACATGAGTTGATTTATTTTGACAACAGCAGTTTTATGGCGTTTTCATGACACGCTGCTGAGTCGCTGCTGTCTTTACCATGTTCTCTGTGGAACTGACATTTCCACAGGTTGAAAGAAGGGAAGACAGAGACTTTTCCATCGTTTCTCGTAGACCCTCCGAAGGGTTTCCATTTCTGAAGCAGCTGCTGGTAAATAGGCTTTGCTGGGTCAGTGTCAGAGCATCCTCACGTTGTCATGTTGAAGCAGGTAACGATGTGTCAGCAGCTCTCATTTTAATCTCGTGGGTCATTCTCACTCCTCAGTACTGATTTGTTGGTTCACTTAAAGAACAGAACAGAAAACAAAAACCTCAGAAGGGAAACCTTAGAATAACTTTCTGCTTAGAGTCGGTCATTAAACACTGCAAATTACATATCTTAGAAGGATCTGAATACTTAAAAATCATGTTTCCATCTGGGAATTCGACATAATGCTTCTTGTGTTATCCAGGAGCTGTCATGTGAACCAATTGGCAGTTTATGCATCTTTCCTGTAGTGGAATTACTATGAATAAAGTTGGCTTTCTTTCTACAGTGTCTGCTAACTTGCTAATTTAGGAGCTTAGACTAACGGCATTCATAAAAATCACAATTATCTCAAACATAAGCCATATGGTCGACTTTTTTTTTGCCATATATTCTTGCCTTTGGAAGACAGTAGCTTCTGAAAGGTCAATTTATCGCATTCTGGAAGTCTTCAGTGTTTTAACATACACTCTTTCAGCTTGCTGGGTAGTGTTAGCAGGAAGGGGAATTGCTTTGAGGGTTCCCCCAGCTCTGAGTTAAATCTGTTTTGATGAATAATTTATCTGGCTGGTAATGGCTGCAGCCTGCTGGAAAGCGTTGGAGCTGCTGCCTAAGCTGGCTGGCGTTCTTGCTTTTACATTTCGAGTGTCAGCTCAGAAAGGATTGAGTCTTAAAAGCCACGCGCAGAGCCTGAAAAAAGTTCTGTTAAAACCCATCAGCTTTTAACGTCGCACTGCACCGTGCGCGTGTTTTCACTCGAGTGTTACCCTGCAGTAATGCTGGGCATAGAGAGCTGCAGGCTGTTACACTTTGTCAGCAAAGAAGCGGTGCCTGCATCGTGATGGATTAACTTCACTGCTGCTGGGGAGGGTTAGAAAACAAAGTGCTGGCTCTGACCCGAAGCAATTGGTGTGTGTAGATGCGGGCGGACATTACACGGGCTGACCTTCCATTTCCCTTTCCTAAGGGCAAAACGCTGTTTGTTTGTCGTCAGTGCCGTGCTCTGCGTTCAGCGTGTGTGCTGTTACAGCCATCCTGCCCTTCGTTTTACAGCCAGGTATCTAGCTCTGGCAGAACATGGGAGCTTTGGGGATGCTATGCAGACTCCAGCAGGCAGCAGCAGTTCCCCCTCGGCCCTGTGTCTGTCTGCTGTGTGCTCAGGGAGTGCCTGAGCCCCTGCGTGACCACAAGCAGCGAGCCTCGTGTGCCAGGTGCTTCATTTCACGGCTGCGTTTCTTCACATCCAAATCCTGGGTAGGAACATAGCTCCAGACGGGTGGATAGCCCGTGATGAGCTTCCAGGTGGAGGAGCTGATGTGATGTTTCTCTTGTACGGTGGTGACCGCTTTCGATGCCTTCCAATCCAGGTAAAAACTGGGATCTGAGCGCAGCGCTGAGCGACTTCGAGCAGCTCCGGCAGGTACACGCGGGAAACTTGCCGCACTCCTTTAACGAGGGATGCAGCTACAGGAGCCCGGAGAAGGAGGCAGCCCGGCCCGGGAGACCACCGCTGGAGCGGCAGGATGACATTGTGCAGGGTAAGAGCCGATGGAAAGCCACAGGGAGCAACTCGGTGGTCTTTCTGAGTCGGGGATCATAGAATCACAGGGGTTGGAAGGGACCTCCAGAGATCACCGAGTCCAACCCCCCTGCCAAAGCAGTGCCCTACACCAGGTCGCACAGGTAGGCGTCCAGGTGGGTCTTGAATATCTCCAGAGGAGGAGACCCCACAGCCCCCCTGGGCAGCCTGTGCCAGTGCTCTGTCACCCTCAACTACAGCAGGAAGATGGTGGCCAGGTCAACCCATAGGAAACAACACAAAGACATTGGCCAGGTCAACCCATTGCAGCCATGGAATGGGAGCACACATTGGCCAGGTCAACCCAGAGGAAATGCCATGTCATTCCAGAGGAGGAAGAAAACACATGAACCACAGAATCACAGAGGTTGGAAGGGACCTCCAGAGATCCTTGAGTCCAACCCCCCTACAAAGCAGTTCCCTACACCAGGTCACACAGGTTGGCGTCCAGGCGGGTCTTGAATATCTCCAGAGAAGGAGACCCCACCACCCCCCTGGGCAGCCTGTGCCACTGCTCCGTCACCCTCACCGTAAAGAAGTTCTTGCGCACATTCGTGCGGAATCTCCCGTGTTGCATTTTGTGTCCGTTCCCCCTCGTCCTGTCCCCACACACTGCTGAAAAGAGTCTGGCCTCGCCACTGTGCCCCCCACCCCTCAGAGCAGTTCAGCTTCCAGCAACGGACAAGCACTAGCTGAAGGCAGCGGCTTTAATAACAGCTTCGGTGAGGTTCGCTGCTTCTGCCACGTTCAGGCGGTGTTTCATTTTCCCCTCCCAGAAAAACGCCTGTCTCGAGGCATTTCCCACGCCAGCTCCACCATCGTCTCCCTGGCGCGCTCCCACGTCTCCAGCAACGGCAGCAGTGAGCACCTCCTGGAGATGCCCATCTCCACCTTCCAGCTGCCCGACCTCACCGTGTACTCAGAGGACTTCCGCAGCTTCATCGAGCGAGACCTCATTGAGCAGTCCATGCTGGTGGCACTGGAGCAGGCCGGTAGGTGTTCACACTCCCAAATGATTCATGTTCCCGTGCTGGTGCAGCGCAAAGAGCTGAGCAGGGATGTGTGTCTGCGATGGATTTTATTTAATCCTCTTTTATAGCGTGGTGCAAGAGTTGAGCAACAGCCTGCTGCGCTTCGCCCGCGGACACAGAATGTGAATTGCTTGTGCTGTCATCGCTCATGCAGCTGAGTGGTAGTACTAAAAAAAAGGAGGTGCATTATCTCACCACCTAAACTTCCCCGTGCTGTCCCATCAGCCCTGCTGTGAGCTGACAGCGTGACACAGAGCGGCTCATCACCGTGGGCAGATGTTAGAAGTGATTAACGAACGTTTTGGATTGGTGATGCATTTTATGCGCTTGCTGCTCCCATGCAGGAAAGCTCGCCTGCTGGCTTTGTGTGTGCCTGCAGAGGAGCCACGTTGGGAGCGCAGACGGATTTGTTTCCCAGCACGCTCTTTTCCTCCCGAATAGTTGCTAGGTGATCTGTAAATAAGATTGGGCTGGGGAATGAATGGGACCCCCACGCTGGCAGGGAGCAGCCTGGGATGTGTCAGCAGGATGGTGTGTGGCTGGGCAGGGTGGGGGCCGCGGGTGGGGTCTCCGAAGCCTCACATCTTTTACTTCTGTTGTAGCACACGTACCTCCAAAACTAATATTCATTCAGAGAGAGCATAGATTCTTCGTCTCACATTTTAGCCCTGTCCTGCTCAGCTGTTCCTGTAATAAATACTCTCATGTTTTGGAAATGAGCACTTGATCCAAGTGATCTTGCTATGGCAGCGTCGCTGTCTGTACGTGGCGAAGCTGATGCAGATTGAAGCGCGCGTGTGTGCGTCTCAGCAGAGTTCAGGCTGGGTCCCGGGTTGCTGCAGTTCGGCACGAGCTCTGGCCAGCAGCTACAATGTTCAGGAGCTTAGGATCTGAAAAATGGCAATGTGTGTGAATCCCTTTTGTCTACCCATAACATATCCTGCGGGTCCCTCTGTGAGCTCGGTGGAAGAGGGCTGTGCTGTTGGCAGAGCAGGCAGCACTCCCACGGAGCTGGATCAGCCCCTGGCTGCGCTGCTTCTCCTTCTCAGAGCTGGCATTAACGAGAAGTAATTGGCTTTTACAAAGCACCGTTCGAAGGCAAAGTGACCCTGCACTGTGTGGGTCTGTTATAAGTGGGTGCTGGTCTTTAATAAAGGGCTGTGCTGCGTGCATGAGGTGCTCCAAGCTTAATGTGAAGCTTTGAGCACGGTGCTGTGACCTGCACGGATATCCCTTCTTAATTGAGTGCGTGGTGGCCTTGGGGAATTAAGCAAGTATTTTATAGCCCAATAAATGTTAAAATGCTCCTCTCATTCTATCCAGAGATCCCTTTACACCACTTTGGCAGAGTAAGCATGGTGAAAGTGGCTGTAAATTGTACTGATGTCCTCTTGGAAAGCTTTTAACGTTCTCCGAGCTCCGTGAGAAGTCCTTGGTGGAGCTGAGAATTTGGCCCTTGCTGCAACTTGAGCGTTCCTTGTTGCAAACCTGAACATCCTGAGCCTTGTCCTACACCGTGCAGGTGCAGGGTGCTTCTCCTGTTCCGCACGCAGAGCAGCAGCGGGCAGTGCCGTGCCCGAGGCTTTCTGAAAAGCCAGGACCATGGGCTCGACGGCTGTGCCTTTGCTCCACGGTCAGCGAAACGATGCCAAACCCTTCTCCCAACGTCCCCCAGCACGTTGGCAAAAGAACTTCTGCTTCGCCCTCCAGGCTGGCACTGCATCTGCGGGTGGATGGTTTAAAACCCGCTGAGTTAAGGATTCGCCTCTCTACCCTCAGTGCTTGCTTCACTGCTGGATTGGTGAACGAGTTCCTCGTTCCTGGAACGTAAGCATCCCGCAGCAGGCACTCAAAGAAATCAGCACGCTTCCATCCCTGCCTCAGCAGTGCATCACCCGGCTCCTAAAGCTCTTCATGGGGTTCAGCCCGTGCAGGGACAGAGCCACGTGCGTGCACGTCCCCCCCCAGCTCTCCCGCAGCTGACTCACAGAGCTCCTGCAAATATTTTAGCCTGTAAGTCATCGGCCGCGCTGATGTTCTCAAGACAGAAGAGGTGAGCTCACGTCTGGGCCCACCTGCAGGCACAGGTAGAGCTGTGCTCGGGGTCACCTCATGGATGGGGTCCCTTCAGCCCCTGTGCTGTCACCCTCAGCCCTGTGAGCAGGAATCCCAGCCTGGGCGCAGGGGAAGTGCCCCAGAGCCGACCCTGGAGCTGGGACACAGCGAGCCTCTGCTGCTTGGCCTTCCTGGCAATGGAGGATCTGCTGTGCTCAGGGAGAAAGCAGCTACAGGTGTGTGAGTGCGTCAGGACAAGCTCTCGTTGCTGCCGGATCCTGAAACGAAAGCGTTGTCTGCGAGCGTTGCTTCAGTCACAGAGATGTGCTCTGAGCCGGGTGAGGGAGCCTGCGGATGCATTATCGCATTGTGGACGGGATGAACGAGCTCGCCACACTTTTTTGCTGCTTTCTCCTTTTTTGGTCTTCTTCGTAACCCGGATCCAGGAGGTGATCCCACTCCTTTTCCACCTGGTGATTCAGCCAGGGGAGAAAAAGGTGTTCCGCCGCAGCCACACTGGCGTGGGGGTGGGTTTCAGTGCAGGGCCGGCCCGAGGAGCTGGAGAACAAGTCATCCCTGGAACGCTGCCTCTGCCACATGGGAAGGGCAGCCCTTGTTGCACACGGAGCCCCTGGCAGCCTCAGGGAACCATCTGATTTCTGTGAGTCAGCGCTGGGCACTGTGAGCAGCGCTGTCTCCATTCCTTCCTATTGGCGTGACCTATTTAGAGGTCCCCGTGAGAGGAGAGCTGCGTTTCACAAAACGTGCGTCTGGGTGCAGGTTCCTGGTCTCTTCTGGGGCACACAAATCCTGTGCAGCAAAGCATTCTGAAAGCAGCTGTGTGGCAGAGCTGGGCCCAGAAAGAGCTGCGAGGGGAAGCCCCTGGTGCTGTGCACTGCTTCAGCGCTGCAGAAGAGCTCTCGCTGACCTCTTCGGTTTTGGAGCAGCATCAGCTCTTAGTGGAGCGTTCTCTGCCAGCCAGTGGAGAGAGGAGCAAGCTGAAAAGCACGAGGATGAGTGCGAGGAAGCCAGGAGCCCGAAACGCTGCGATGAGCCAGCGGTGAGGCAGCAGCAGCAAAGCTTCTGGTGTACGTGTCAGTCTGTCCTGCCAGTCACGCTCACGTTTCTCTCGCTGTTGCTGAAGTGCTGATGGCAGGAAGATCCTTTGTGCTCCCGAATGCAATTACATTTCCCTTCTGCTGGCACGCAGAGCTTCCAGGACTTGCTGCTAATAACTGCGCAGAGAAATATGTTGGTTCAGGTACTTCCAGGGGCCTCTTGGCCTTTTATTGCCTCACCGCTAGCAAAACATTGAGAAAGGTTTGGGGAATGTGGCTCCTTCGGAGGCAGTGAAGCGGTGGTGACCTCCCTTGCGTAACTCAGAGCACGTGGAAGTCTGGACAGGATTACTCTGCGTGTCACACCATGGATATACAGCACGTCGCGACTGTGCTGCGAAGAAAACAAAGAAAAATGACTTCTGAAGGCGTGTGTGTGTGTGTATGTGTGTGTGTGAGAACTGGGAGCTTGCACAACTGCAAAGTGCCAGCCAGAGGTGCAGCAGACGTCCTGGAACCCGGCGGCCTCTTCCAGAAAAGAGCAGCACATTCCTGAGGAGACACGCGACGGCAACACAAAGCTCAGCGCCGACTGCAGTGGCATTCTGGTTTTGTTCAGCTTTGTTCGATGCTGTTTTGCTCTTGGCTTTGCTCTCCTGCTGCTGTGCCACTTGGTGACGGTTTGCGACGTCGCTGTGCCAGAACTACACCGCGTGCAGGTCAGCCCCTTTCCGAGCAGAGCTGTTGTCTTGAGGCTGTGTGCTGAACGTGGCCGCTCTGGCAGTTCCTCTCCTGATGCTGAGAAAAGCCATCAGCAGCATCATAGAATCACAGAACCACAGGGGTTGGAAGGGACCTCCAGAGATCCTCGAGTCCAGCCCCCCTACAAAGCAGTTCCCTACACCAGGTCACACAGGTTGGCGTCCAGGCGGGTCTTGAGTATCTCCAGAGAAGGAGACCCCACCACCCCCCTGGGCAGCCTGTGCCAGTGCTCCGTCACCCTCACCGTAAAGAAGTTCTTGCGCACATTCGTGCAGAATCTCCTGTGCTGCATTTTGTGTCCGTTCCCCCTCGTCCTGTCCCCACACACTGCTGAAAAGAGTCTGGCCTCGCCACTGTGCCCCCCACCCCTCAGATATTTCTCAACCTGGATCAGGTCCCCTCTCACTCTTCTTTTCTCAGGGCTGAACAGACCCAGTTCACTCCGCCTTTCTTCGAGGGGAGATCCTCCAGGCCCTTCCCCATCTTTGTGGCCCTGCGCTGCACTCTTTCCAAGAGATCCCTGTCTGTTTTGGACTGGGGAGCCCAGAACTGCACACAGTGCTCCAGATGAGGCCTCCCCAGGGCAGAGCAGAGGGGGAGGATCCCCTCCCTCCACCTGCTGCCCACGCAGGACACTGGGGGCATCCTGGGGTGACTTTGGGGTCATTTTGGGGTGACTTTGGGGTCATTTTGGGGGGAGGATCCCCTCCCTCCACCTGCTGCCCACGCTCAGTTTCATGCACCCCAGAATGCCATTGGCCCTCTTGGCCACGAGGGCACACTGCTCACGGTCAACCTGTCGTCCCCCAGGACCCCCAGGTCCCTCTGTGCAGAGCTCCTCTCCAGCACTCATCCCCATCCTGTACTGCTGCATGCCATTATTCCTCCCTAGCTGCAAGACTCGGAGCATCGCACCCCACGGAGCTCCCCCTCTCACGCTTCTCCCGTGTTTCTCTCCCCATGGTGTTCAGAAGCGCTCTTCCGAGCTGAGCTGTCCTGCGTCTGTTCTCACTGAGGTTGTGGAAACAGTTTGAAGACATCACCCGGGGGCCGTGCTGGGGAGGGGGGACATCATAGGAAGCGCAGGGAAAAGGAAGCCGTGCTGTAAGAGCAGTTCAAGAGGATAAAAATGCCCCCTGAACAGAACCTGCCCCCCCAAAAGTGCCCGTTGCAGGTGCCCGAAGTCCCAGGCAGGGTCTGGGGGTCCAGCAGAACGAGCTGTGAGTTGGGGTCATTCCACAGCTTCCTCCCCTTCGTGTTTAACTCCCACTCTTACGCTGAACTGTGGTGTGTGTGTGTGTTAATTTTTCCTCGCTTCTATTTTAAGATGATCTGAAAACCATCTCTGTTGACTCGTAGTAATTCACGTGCCCGACGTTACCCCAGAGCTGCTCTTTTTAAGCACTGCCAGTTGGCGTTTCCGTTGGTAGAGCTGCTGGGCTCAGCAGGTGTGCTGAGAGCTTCCCACGCGAGATGTGTGAGATAGCAGAGCTGTGCTTCCCAAAGCAGCTGAGAGCACTGTGGGTATAACGGAGGAAGCCGGATGAGCTGTGGCACCGCTGGTGCTCTGGATGTGGTGGGCTGGGGCTGTGAAACAGGCAGAGAGAAAAACGGGAAGGAGGACAACGGTGGTCCGGCTTAAATCCTTGCTGGGCTGGCTCCTGCTGTCAGCTTCAGCTCTGATTTATGTGACCTGAAGTCATTACTTCCCATGTCCTGCCTGCTCTCGCAGCCTGGCCTTCTCCCCAAGTCACCACGATGATGCTGTAACTCCAGCCTGCCCTTTTGATTGCATCTCCTCCACTCCTTTCCAGCTGCAGGTTGGACACGCAGCTCATCTCCGGGGCTGTTCCCATTGCGAACAAAGCAGGCTGCCGCCCTCATCTCCCCCACTTTTCGGTCCCGCGTCCTGCCGCGTGCTCCGTTTTCACACTCTCAAATATCCCCAGGTCGTCTGAACTGGTGGGCGAACGTGGATCCCAGCTGCCAGAGGCTGCTTCCCCTGGCCACCACGGGCGATGGGAACTGCCTGCTCCACGCCGCGTCCCTGGGTAAGAGCTTCACCGTGTGCACGGCGGGGAAAGCAGCTCGGTGATGCCCTGCAGCACCGCACAGAGCTGCGCGCAGCCTCCCCTCCCTGCCCCTGCTGCTTCGTGCTGTCAGCTCACAGAAGCTGCTGGGGAAGGGGGAAGGATTGCCTGGGCACACCGAATGCCTTTGGGAGCAGCACCACGCGTCTGTCTCCGTGGGAAGCCGTGGGCTGGCTGCGCGCCCCGGAGCGGCAGCAGTGGATGTGCGGGGCTGGCGAGGAGAGACGGAGCAGAGGGAAGCGAGCTGCCAAGTGTTTGTGTGCTTCTAAAAGCGTTCTCGCCGGGCTGGGCCTCACCTCTTCCCTTTGGCGAGGCTCCCCGTGATCCTGAAGGAAATAACAGAGCCGCCCAGTTCTCCGGAGGGGGCTGAGCAGAGCAGTTCCGAGAGCCCAGTTCTGCTTCTGTAACATCACCCCGTGACAAAGCTGTGAGGTTTTTAGACCTCAAATGAGTGGGCTCGTGGATTTCCTCTGTGTGGCCAGCTGTTCAGACACAGCAAAACCACAGCCTCATTCCGCCTGGTCTGCGTCTTCCCCTGACGGAGCAGCCTGGCACCAACAGAAAGCACCGTGTGATCCCATATCTGGGGGGACTCCTTACAGCGGAAGGTGGCAACTTCTGGTCAGGGCTTTCTGCGAGCTCGCTGTGGATGGGATGTGAGCTCTGAGCAGGGAGTTCAGGGTGGTGGAATCTGTTCTTCGGGTTGGCCCTGCTCAACTCGCATTTCTCCGCCTTTGTTCCCCGTGGTTCCACTTCCCCTGGTTCGTGGCACGCTGTGGGACGGTCACGTAGCAGAGGGTGGAGAAGTGCCAGCTCTTGCTAATCCCCCGCTGGTTTTCCTTCCCTCCGTGCAGGTATGTGGGGCTTCCACGACAGAGACCTCGTGCTTCGCAAATCTCTCTATACCTTAATGGATAAAGGTGTGGAAAGGGAAGCCCTGAAGCGGCGCTGGCGTTGGCAGCAGACGCAGCAGAACAAGGAGGTAGGAAGCAAGCAGACTGAGCGTGGTGTGGGAGCAGAGGGCAAAATCCCGACAAAACATCCCATAAGGTTGGGAGGAACAACAAAGGTCTGGAATTTTGGGCAAGTTCATGGCTTGCGGAGCTTGGCTACACCGAGAAATATCATAGATGACAGAATGATAGGTGTTGGAAGGGACCTCCAGAGATCCTCGAGTCCAACCCCCCTGCCAAAGCAGTGCCCTACACCAGGTCAAACAGGTCTCCAAAATGGCCCCAAAATCCTTTATTCCAATTCCACGTGCCCCATATGGCAACAGTGCCCCCCCAAAATGACCCTCAAATCCCACACAGTGACCCCCAAACCACCCCAAATGACCCCAAAGTGACCCCCAAATCCACAGCACTGCAGTTTGTGCCCGTCCCCCCTCGTCCTGTCCCCACACACTGCTGAAAAGAGTCTGGCCTCGCCACTGTGCCCCCCACCCCTCAGATATTTCTCAACCTGGATCAGGTCCCCTCTCACTCTTCTTTTCTCAGGGCTGAACAGACCCAGTTCACTCCGCCTTTCTTCGAGGGGAGATCCTCCAGGCCCTTCCCCATCTTTGTGGCCCTGCGCTGCACTCTTTCCAAGAGATCCCTGTCTGTTTTGGACTGGGGAGCCCAGAACTGCACACAGTGCTCCAGATGAGGCCTCCCCAGGGCAGAGCAGAGGGGGAGGATCCCCTCCCTCCACCTGCTGCCCACGCAGGACACTGGGGGCATCCTGGGGTGACTTTGGGGTCATTTTGGGGACCATTGCAGCCAGATGGGGCCCATGGAATTGGGAGTAAAGGATATTGGTGTTATTGTGTGGGACTTTGGGGTCATTCTGGGTGGATTTTGGGGTCACTTTGTGGGGCACTGCTGCCATATGGGGCCCGTGGAATTGGAATAAAGGATTCTGGGGTCATCCTGTGGGATTTTGGAGTCACTTGAAGTGGATTTTGGCATCATTTTGGGGTCATTTTCAGGGCACTGCACCCCAGAATGCCATTGGCCCTCTTGGCCACGAGGGCACACTGCTCACGGTCAACCTGTCGTCCCCCAGGACCCCCAGGTCCCTCTGTGCAGAGCTCCTCTCCAGCACTCATCCCCATCCTGTACTGCTGCATGCCATTATTCCTCCCTAGCTGCAAGACTCCACACTTGCTCTTGTTAAAGCTCCTCCGGTTTCTTCCTGCCCAGCTCTGCATCCTGCCCAGCTCTCGCTGGATGGCAGCACAGCCTTCAGGCGTGGCAGCCAATCCTCCCAACTTCAGATCATTTTTTTCAGATTATCTCCCCGCACGATTTGGGAAACGCATGTTTCCCAAATTCACCCTCGATGGCTTTTGTATAAACCCGAAGAGAGGTGTCGTGGCTGCACGTATAAAACCACGCTGCAGAATCTTGTCGTCTGAGCATTTTGCTCTGTGTGCTTTTCTTTTCCAGTCCGGCCTCGTTTACACTGAGGAGGAGTGGCAGAAGGAGTGGAACGAGCTGATCAAGTTGGCCTCCAGCGAACCCCGCGTGCATTATGGTGCCAACGGAGGCGGCTGCGGAGGGTACGTGGGGCAGAGCGGATCCGAGCAGCGCGCTGAGCTGCTGTCATCTCCAAAAGGAGAGTGGGAAACCAAAGCTGAGGGGTTCGGCTGCCTTTTCTCACCCTCTGCATTTCAAGGGCATCCCAAACAAACAGCACTCGGAGGCTCTTCAGATAAGAGGCTCCAAGAAGTGTCAAACAGCGTTCTGGCATTTCCTGGAAACAAACCCTTGGCTTAGAAAGGGACATTGTTTTGATCTCTATCTAAAATCCGAAATTAGAAAAGCGAAACTTGACGGGCAGCGGCAGAGGAACGGTGTCAAAACCTCTTGCTGTCGTTAGCAGCGGTGAGCGAATGCTCAGGGGATGAAAACTGATTGGTTTCTTGTTTCTGAAAGTGTTGAAAGCTCTGAAGAACCCGTGTATGAGAGCCTGGAGGAGTTCCACGTCTTCGTCCTCGCCCACGTGTTGAAGAGACCCATAGTGGTGGTGGCGGACACAATGCTGAGGGACTCAGGGGGAGAAGGTAGGAGCTGTACTCCTGGGTTTTTTTTTTTGTCTTTATTCATTGCTCATGCTCACTGGGTGCACTTCCCCTTGGCTCCACGCGTTCCTGGGCTCGTTAGGACCAACGAAGCTGTGTCTGCAGGTGTCAGAGGTTTATGGGATGGTTCAGCCCTGTTATGGGACAATTGGGGTGGGGGACCCACGGACCCACACCCCGGGAAAGGGAAAAGGGAAAAGGGAGATGGACCTAGGAACAAAACAGCGGCAACGATCTGAGGGGGAAAGCTGATTTACTAAATAAGATATCAGAAAGCAAAATAACACGGTGTGATACAATATAATTGGAATTGAGGATAATGGATCAAATAAAATGAGCAAGAGTGTCTGATAAACCGATGGCCTTACGCTAACACTGCTGGGTCCTCCCCAAAGGAAAGAGAGAATGTCCCGTGACACACAGACAGTTTTTATCTTTCCCTCCGAGCAGAAACGCCTAAAAACACAAAGCATCGCACAGTGCTCTGGGGAACGTGGTTCTTCTTTTCTGAGACAGATGTGCCCAGAACTATCGATGATCCACGGAGCTGAGCTTCAACTCCTTAACTTCCAATGCACTCACGGTGTTCTGGTGTGGGATACCGACACCAAAAATCATCACACCACGACAGAGTGTGACAGCAGGGCACGGGGTGCTGAGCTGCAGCTGCCGGGGGGGATTGCAGGACATCGCAGTCCGACCCACTGCCTTTTCGTGGTCTTTTTCTGCCACTTCTGCCCCTGCACATGTGGGTGTAGAGAAGGGAAATTCCGTTCCCCGCATGGAGCATTTTCCGCCTGCAGACTTCTTTTCCTGTCAGGTTCATCCATTACCATCGTTCTGCGTGCAAACTTGAGGTGTTTCTTTTGTGGAGGAGTGAAGAAGGGCTTTGGTAGGAAGCACAGATTCATTGGGTGACTGTTTTTCTCCTGGTGTTAGGTGGATGTCTGCCCCGGGGGCTCTTTGTCCCTCGAGGTGATAGAGGTAAAGCCTCGGAGTGAAACAAACAGCGTGTTCTGGGGCACTTTCAGGATAAACAACCCTTCCCCTTTTAACCCGTTTTGAAAACTGACCCATCTGATTTCTCTGCAGCCTTTGCCCCTATTCCCTTTGGAGGTATCTATCTTCCCCTGGAGGTCCCAGCCAACAAATGCCACCGTTCTCCATTGGTCCTGGCGTACGACCAAGCCCACTTCTCTGCCCTGGTATCCATGGAGCAGAAGGAGCCCACGAAAGATCAGGGTACGTGAGAAAGGAGCAGCGTGATGCAGGGAGGGCTGGATTGCTGGAGGGGCAGGGAGGGCTGGATTGCTGTGTGCTGGAGCTGTAGGGAGGGCTGGATTGCTGTGTGCTGGAGCTGTAGGGAGGGCTGGATTGCTGTGTGCTGGAGGTGTAGGGAGGGCTGGATTGCTGTGTGTTGGAGGGGCAGGGAGGGCTAGATTGCTGGAGGTGTAGGGAGGGCTGGATTGCTGTGTGTTGGAGCTGTAGGGAGGGCTGGATTGCTGTGTGCTGGAGCTGTAGGGAGGGCTGGATTGCTGTGTGTTGGAGCTGTAGGGAGGGCTGGATTGCTGTGTGTTGGAGCTGTAGGGAGGGCTGGATTGCTGTGTGCTGGAGCTGTAGGGAGGGCTGGATTGCTGTGTGCTGGAGGTGTAGGGAGGGCTGGATTGCTGTGTGTTGGAGGGGCAGGGAGGGCTGGATTGCTGTGTGTTGGAGGGGCAGGGAGGGCTGGACTGCTGTGTATTGGAGGGGCAGGTCGGGCGCCGTGTCAGTGCAGCTCTGAGGAGCAGCGTGGCAGTAGCAGGCTCTGTCGCTCCTGCATGGCGTGCAGATCCCATCCTCGCGGGTGTTAAGGGGCTTTCTGTTCTCTTCCTGTGCAGCTGTGATCCCCTTGACGGACTCGGAGCATAAGCTGCTCCCCGTGCACTTCGCGGTGGATCCCGGGAAGGACTGGCAGTGGGGAAAGGATGACAGTGACAACGTCAAACTGGCCAGGTTTGCAGCACAGCACTCCCTTCGTTACGCTCACAAACGTGGGAGGAGTTCTAATAGGATGTGTGGGGTGGGATAACGTCACCTCCCCCGAGGTCAGAGGTGATGGCTCCAAATTTTACATGGAGGTTCAGACTGGACTCGGATCGTAACTGAGGAGCGGAGGAGGACCGGCTGCTGTAGCCCGGATCTCAGACACACACACACAGTGTGTTCCTCCATTCCTACGTCCCCCACTGAAGGAAGCAGAAACCCTTTGCGTGGGCCGTGGAGGACGGAATGCAGGCAGCTCCCGTCCTGTTCTGGGCTCAGGCTGCGGGTGAGGGCTGTCATCATTTGGTGGGAGCAGATTTCCTGATACTGAGACAGAAAATGAGCAGAGCGCTGCTGTGGCCGGGGAGCTGGGAGCATCACTGCATCATATTTGGCGGTGCAGAGTCCGGTTGGAGGCCTGTGACCAGCGGTGTCCCCCAGGGGTCCGTGCTGGGTCCGGTCCTGTTCAGCACCTTCATCAGCGACCTCAGGGAGGGATGGAGTCCACCCTGAGCAGTTTGCTGCTGAGCCGAAGTTGGGAGGATTGGCTGCCACGCCTGAAGGCTGTGCTGCCATCCAGCGAGAGCTGGGCAGGATGCAGAGCTGGGCAGGAAGAAACCGGAGGAGCTTTAACAAGAGCAAGTGTAGAGTCTTGCAGCTAGGGAGGAATAATGGCATGCAGCAGTACAGGATGGGGATGAGTGCTGGAGAGGAGCTCTGCACAGAGGGACCTGGGGGTCCTGGGGGACAACAGGTTGACCGTGAGCAGCGTGGCCAAGAGGGCCAATGGCATTCTGGGGTGCAGTGCCCTGAAAATGACCCCAAAATGATGCCAAAATCCACTCCAAGTGACTCCAAAATCCCACAGGATGACCCCAGAATCCTTTATTCCAATTCCACGGGCCCCATATGGCAGCAGTGCCCCACAAAATGACTCCAAAATCACCTGAAAATGACCCCCAAATCCACCCCAAATAACCTCAAATTCCCACAAAATTACACCCAAATGACCCCAAAATCCCACAGAGTGACCCCAAAGTCACCCCAAAATGACCCCAAAGTCACCCCAGGATGCCCCCAGTGTCCTGCGTGGGCCGCAGGTGGAGGGAGGGGATCCTCCCCCCAAAATGACCCCAAAGTCACCCCAAAATGACCCCAAAGTCACCCCAGGATGCCCCCAGTGTCCTGCGTGGGCAGCAGGTGGAGGGAGGGGATCCTCCCCCCAAAATGACCCCAAAGTCACCCCAGGATGCCCCCAGTGTCCTGCGTGGGCCGCAGGTGGAGGGAGGGGATCCTCCCCCCAAAATGACCCCAAAGTCACCCCAAAATGACCCCAAAGTCACCCCAGGATGCCCCCAGTGTCCTGCGTGGGCCGCAGGTGGAGGGAGGGGATCCTCCCCCCAAAATGACCCCAAAGTCACCCCAAAATGACCCCAAAGTCACCCCAGGATGCCCCCAGTGTCCTGCGTGGGCAGCAGGTGGAGGGAGGGGATCCTCCCCCTCTGCTCTGCCCTGGGGAGGCCTCATCTGGAGCACTGTGTGCAGTTCTGGGCTCCCCAGTCCAAAACAGACAGGGATCTCTTGGAAAGAGTGCAACGCAGGGCCACAAAGATGGGGAAGGGCCTGGAGGATCTCCCCTCGAAGAAAGGCGGAGTGAACTGGGTCTGTTCAGCCCTGAGAAAAGAAGAGTGAGAGGGGACCTGATCCAGGTTGAGAAATATCTGAGGGGTGGGGGGCACAGTGGCGAGGCCAGACTCTTTTCAGCAGTGTGTGGGGACAGGACGAGGGGGGACGGGCACAAACTGCAGTGCTGTGGATTTGGGGGTCATTTTGGGGGGGCATTGCTGCCATTTGGGGCACGTGGAATTGGAAGAAAAGATTCTGGGGTCATTCTGTGGTATTTTGGGGCCGTTTTGGAGACCTGTGCGACCTGGTGTAGGGCACTGCTTTGGCAGGGGGTTGGACTCGATGATCTCTGGAGGTCCCTTCCAACCCCTGTGGTTCTGTGATTCTATGATATGACTTCAGGTTAGAAACCTCCGAGTTCAGAGCGTTCAAGCTCAGGGCAGGCCTAACAGACACAGAAACCTTAAAGGGGTTTGGAGCCGAGAGAAAAAACACTGCATTTTTAGTGGGGAAAAAACAGCAAGTGGAAATTGGTGAGGATACATCTTTCCTTTTATTTTTTTCCTTCTCCTGAAATCGTTTTTTTGGAGAGGAAAATCATTTTGGAAGCGGCTCTGTTTAGCTCTGTGACGTCTGCTTGCTGCTCGTCTCACAGACGAGTCAGGATTACTCGCCAGGTGGGTTGTAGTTAGCAGCAAACTCAGTTCAGAGACGCAGAAATCTTTACATCGAGTCGTTCTGGCTGTAATTGGAAGGTTAGATTTGGTGTTGCTGCTGCCCCGGCAGTTCCAAACCCGTCTGTTGGAATGAATTAAAACAAAGAGCTCAATGCAGAGAAAGGAAGCTCTGCCATGAAGTGCAGCTGCTCGTCTTTCCGTTTCAGTGTGACGCTCTCTCTGGAGGCGAAGCTGCACTTGCTGCACAGCTACATGAATGTGAAGTGGATCACGTTGCCTTGTGACATGCAGGTAAGGAGGAGCTGTGCTGCTGAATCATTCATGCCTCCGTCCTGCAGGGCCGCTGAGCTGCAGCCCTCTCCTGCTTCCACTGAGGTTCTCCGTTACGCAGCTGACGTTGCTCTGAGCGGATGAACAGTTTCTGCCTCGGTGTGCATGCTTTTTTGTAGAGCTTTCCAAGCCTGATTTGTACCCCCTTCACAAAGAGAGGCGCGGCCCCGTGCGTCCTGCCGGCACGCATCCTGCTGTGTGGGTCTGGCAGCACAGATGGCTGCTGCTCGTTCCAACACGAACACCGAGCGTCGCTTTACGGCCACCAGAAGCTGAGCTGAGGGCCGTGGTGCGACTGGAGCTTTCCTGGGACCCCAGGAAAAGGGGCTAAGTTGGCTCTTAGAGCTCTGAAAAGCTCCGTCTGGTTCCAGAACCGCAGCGGTGATGCATTGCTGGACCGCAGCAGCTGCCCCAGCGCTAGGGATGTGCCCAGGCTGCCAGGAGTGGAGGAAGCTTTTTAGTTCTATTCTTTTCCTCCTGTCTCCTCCTTCGGCAGGAAGTCCCCGAACATCCTCGTGAGCAGTTCTGATGTGTGTGGAGCTGCTGAGGCATCGTCTCCAGCGCAGCTGAGCGGTGATGTACCGCTCTTTGCTGCAGCGCTCCGGATCTGAGAGCCGCCTCTCGTCCCCTCTCTTCTCCCGGCACATTCCGACTTCTGTGCTTCACCTTCAGCCTGAAAATTATTGTCTGAGCAGCTCAGTGAGTTTGATTTGTGTTTTCTTTCCGCCAGGCGCCTTTAGCCCAGCCAGAATCCCCCACAGCCTCAGCGGGGGACGATGCCCGTTCGGCTGCAGAGTCGGGAGAGTCGGACAAGGAGTCGATCTGCAGCAGCTCAGCAAGCAACGGGGGCAGCAGGGGCTGCAAGGACAAGGAGAAACCAAAGAAAGACCGAGAAAAGGACAAGGACAAGGAGAAGAAACGGGCCGACTCGGTTGCCAATAAGCTGGGCAGCTTTGGCAAGACTTTGGGAAGCAAGCTAAAAAAGAACATGGGCGGGTTGATGCACAGCAAGGCCGTGAAGGGCGGTGTGAGCAACGGGCAGGGTGACACTCTGGAAAAGAAGAAGAAGGGATCCTTGAAGACGAGGAAAGGCAGCAAAGAGGAATCCTCCCAGGGAGACCTTTCGGCTCCGGGGGAGAAAAGCTGCGCGGGTAAAGCGGGCTCCGAGAAACCCTCGGACCCCTCCAAGTACAGCAACGACGTACGGCTGAGCCTCAGCATCCTGCGCGCTGCCATGCAGGGCGAGCGCAAGTTCATCTTCACCGGCCACCTGAAGACCGGCCACCGGCACCAGTACCAGGAGGAGATGATCCAGCAGTACCTCCTGGACGCCGAGGAGCGCTTCGTGGCCGAGCAGAAGCAGAAGGAGGCGGAGAAGAAGGCGCTGGGGAGCACGGCCCCTGCCAAAAAGCTGGAGGTGGATGTGAGGGGCGAGGAAGCTCCGCACGGCCCCGCGTACCCCCAGCCCCCCCCAGCCTACGCCATCCACGCCCCGGATTTGGCCATCGGGGCTAAGATGGCCACGTTCCCCTCCAGCTACTCAGGCGTCTTCACCTTCCCCAGACCCTCCGTGGTGGGCGGCAGCGCAGAGGGGTCGCACCCCCCCACTTACCACGAGGGCTGGCGGCAAGTGGCGGGGGGGGGGTCCTGCGGCAGCCTCCCCCCCTACGCCACCCTGCCCCGGCACTGCGCACAGGCGCGGCCGCAGCTTTCCCACGTGGGGAGGTTCTCCCCCACGGACATGGACGTTCACCCCAGCTTCCCCGCCGAGTGCGAGACCCCCGCCCGCGTCCCCCCGCCCCAGCACAGCAACGGTTACCGGGAGCACCCGGAGCAGGACGGCGCGCAGGACAGAATGAGAGGCAGGGTTCCTTACGGCGTCCAGCAGACCAAGTGCAAGCAGCCCAACTGCAGCTTCTACGGGCACCCGGAGACGGGCAACTTCTGCTCCTGCTGCTACAGGGAGGAGCTGAAGCGCAGGGAGCGCGAGGCGCTGGTGCACAGGTTCTGAGCGCTGCCGGCCGGACCTGCGGCACGTGGGGGATGCAATAACGGTGCGTGTGACCCGCGCTCCTCTCGCTGCTCGGAAGGAGGGAGTGGGCTGACGGAGGCTTTCCGCGTGCGGGGTTGCGAGGAGCGGTCCCTCGGGCTCCTCCTGCCCAGGGCTGGAAGGATCAGTGCGGGTGCCTCAGGTGGGAGCTCCGGGTGGAACGGGGTTCCCAGCGATCCGTAACCCAGACCAAAGCTTTTTGGGCTGGACCCCGGCACCGCCTCAGTCCGCAGCGCGTCCCGGAACAGCGCCGTGCGGTCTCAGTGTGGAAGTCACGCGCCTCTCCGCTGAGATTTATGGTTGTTTTTGGTTTTTTTTTTTTTATAACACTTCATTATATATATTTTTTTTTTCCTGGTACTGAGAGGAACGCGGTTGGGATGGGATGGGATTATTTGTCTCGGTCGAACTGAGCCCATAGGACATCTCAGTGCCTCAAAGCACCGCGTGGGGCTCTGCCCCCCCCCCCCCCCCCCTCCACCCCACCCCCCCGGTTTTTAAATTCTGTTTTTTAAACTCTTGCGGATGTGGGAGGGGACTGAGGGTGGGCTCGGCGCTGAGTTGTCCCGCAGCAGCACCGTTCTGTCGGTACAGATGGACAGAGGCCGGGTCAGTGCCCCCAGCAGCAATAGCGGCGTGGACCCGGAGAGACGGAGCTCGAGAGGGAACGCCGCGCGCCCCATAGCTTCCACCCCACGCGGACACACGCGATAACTTTCTACTTGAGCAAGCTACTTCCATACTACCTCTGTTCTGCTGAATAGAATTAACTCGGCTCCATTTTGCTGAGCCACGTAACTGACCTTTAGGCTGAGTAATATTAAAGATATTTTTGATAATAGGGCTAAAGGGTGACACATAAGGAAGGCGAACCCGTAACTGTCGCACGCGATGTGGTCCGCGGTGTTCCCCGCTCCCGGCAGTTCCCGATGTCCACATCTCGTGGGGGGGGGTGGGGGGGTGTGATTTAGCACTGCGATGTTTGCACAGATTTTTTTTGTAACTTAGAGATCCCAAGCTGGGCTCAATCCTCGGCCCGGTCCTGTACGGAGCGAGGTTCAGCATTTTACCACGTGGAAATAAAAGATGACTTCTGCCGATAACTCGAAGCTTTACAACGTTCCCTCGTTGTGGTTTTTCGGAAGGCATCCATCTATGCAATCCCCCCCCCACGCTGCCGCCCTTCGCGGGGAGGAGCGGGCAGAGAGCGTGCAAGTGTACTTCCCCGGAGCATCACGCGGAGCTTTACCCACAGACCCGCTAAGGCGTGGCTGTCTCAGCGGGTCGTGGCAGTTTGACGTCTGAAACCCCGCTGAGCTCGGCCCCCTTTCCATCCCCCCCCCCATCCTCCCATCCTCCCATCGGAGCTCAGCTGCTCCGAATAGCCGAGTTATTCCCCCACTTCCACTCACTGAAGTCCCCGTTGGTCTTCCTGCCGCCGCTATCCCAGGTGTAGGTCAGCCACGCGCTGTGACCGACGTGAAATAGGGTCAGTGCCACGGGGGGGGGGGGAGGGGGGGTTAGGGGGTCAGTGCCCCCCCCCCGTGGGGGCACCGCGTGGGCTCTCATCGCAGTGCGGTGCTCTGTGCAGGGATGGCAGAGCACGCTGCTTCCTGACCCCATGGGCCTGCTTGGGGGGATGTGTCTCCATTTCAGAGCCCGGCGTTGGGCTGGGTGTGCCGGGCTCTGGGTTTGGGGCCGGGCTCTGGGTTTGGAGCCGGGCTCTGGGTTTGGAGCCGGGCTCTGGGTTTGGAGCCGGGCTCTGGGTTTGGGGCCGAGCTGGGCTCTGGGTTTGGGGCTGAGCCGGGCTCTGGATTTGGAGCTGGGCTCTGGGTTTGGAGCCGGGCTCTGGGTTTGGGGCCGGGCTCTGGGTTTGGGGCCGTGACGGGCTCTGAATTTGGAGCCGGGCTCTGGGTTTGGGGCCATGCCGGGCTCTGGGTTTGGAGCTGGGCTCTGGGTTTGGAGCTGGGCTCTGGGTTTGGGGCCAAGCCGGGCTCTGGGTTTGGAGCCGAGCTCTGGGTTTGGGGCCGGACTCTGGGTTTGGGGCCGAGCTGGGCTCTGAATTTGGAGCCGGGCTCTGGGTTTGGGGCCATGCCGGGCTCTGGGTTTGGAGCCGGACTCTGGGTTTGGAACTGGGCTCTGGGTTTGGAGCCGGGCTCTGGGTTTGGGGCCGAGCTGGGCTCTGGGTTTGGAGCTGAGCTCTGGGTTTGGGGCCAAGCCGGGCTCTGGGTTTGGAGCCGAGCTCTGGGTTTGGGGCCGGGCCGGGCTCTGGGTTTGGGGCCGGGCTCTGGGTTTGGAGCCGGGCTCTGGGTTTGGAGCCGGGCTCTGGGTTTGGGGCCGGGCTCTGGGTTTGGAGCCGGGCTCTGGGTTTGGGGCCGGGCTCTGGGTTTGGAGCCGGGCTCTGGGTTTGGAGCCGGGCTCTGGGTTTGGGGCCGGGCTCTGGGTTTGGAGCCGGGCTCTGGGTTTGGGGCCGGGCTCTGGGTTTGGGGCCGCTCCCGGTGTTTGGTGATAGCAAAGTGCTGGGACAGCACAGGAGCAGGAGATGCACGCTTCCATGGATGTATGCAAACCCACAGCTGGGGGAGTGCCCATGTCCACGGGGTCCTCCGAACACAAAACCGTCTCCCACCCCTCGTGGAGCGGCTGCTCCTGAGGGTTCTGGGGGAGAAAAGGGCTTTTGGGGGAGTGCTGTATCCCCCTGCGGATCCTGGGGGAGAGGGGAAAGGGGTCTGAGCGTCCCCTGACCCTACAGCTCCACTTGGGGGCTGTGGCCGCTTTCTTTGGGACTTTTTCTGCTCGTTTTCGTTTCCTTTCTGGTGAAACAACAATTTTTTTTTTCCAAGGGATCCTCCAATACAAATTGTGTTTATTGCGGAGGTCTCCGCCGTCCATCTTGCTCCTTCCCGGGGTCGGGAACCCAAAGGAATGGGGCCGGGATGGGAGAGCCCCTCTCCTGGGGAGGAGCTGCTTCCCCAGGATGGGGACGGGGCATTTCACGCGCAAGTCGGGGCACGGGTGGGAGGAGGAGGGGCACGGGTGGGTGGAGGAGCTCTGCGTGGGGTGGCACAAGAGGTGACCTAAACGCGTTCTGCAGTTCGGGACACGGTGCTTTTCGTCTTTACTTTTTAACGGAGCCACGGGGTGGGTGACCCCCCCCAGGCCCCCCCAGACCCCCCCTCCCCGTGACAGCACCGGACGCCGCGTTGTATCGGGCTGTACCCGCTCCTTTCTGCTTCCACGGCCTCGCTGACAATAAACGCCGTTCCTAACGCACGCCTCGTTCCTGCTCCGTGGGCTGAGCCCCCCCGGCTCTGGGCTGGGGGGGTTTCGTGCGGGTTTTCCTCCTGGTGGGAGGAGAATTTCCCCCTTCTGGGGGCCGGATGCCCATCCCAAACGCAGCTCGCTCCCCCTCCACCGTTATCCTTTTGGGGTCCCCTTTCCCCCACGCACCGATGGATGCTCGGAGCAGTGCTGGGTTGTGGACGCAGCCCCACAAAACACTGCATGGGACACAAAAACGGGGGCAGGAGGAGAAAGGGGCGGCAGCTCTGTGGGGTGCACCTGCTCTGTGTTGGGGGTCAGACCCCAAAAGGACCCCCGGGACCCGACGTGGGGGCCGCTTCCCCCTGTGCTGTGCCACGTCGGTGTCCCGGGCCGACCCTGCGCTCTGGAGCCCAGCCCTGGATGGGGCCCTGCAGGAAATTCCTCCCCCCATCGGGGCCCCACGCGCCGTGTTCCTACAGGTGCAATATTGGGGTCAGCCTGGGTTGCGCTGCTGCTGCTCCCGGGTCCCACCGTGGGGGTCCTCAAAAAGCAAATAGGGCCCAAAAGTGGGGGGGGGGGGGGGGGTGTGACAGTGAGTCATGGGGGGGGCCAGAGGGGCTGGGGGGCTGTGTGGGGTCCAGCACCGTCCGTCCCTTATGGGGTGTGGGAGCTGTGTGTCCCCTGTGCAGCACTGTGCATCCCTTATGGGATTCAGAGATGTGTCCTCCACCAGCACCACAGCAACCCATTGGGGTACCAGCTGCAGGACACCCCCCCACCAGCACCATACAACCTTGTGGGGTCAGCGGAGCTGCAGGACCCCCACCCAGCACCATCCGTCCCTTATAGGACTCACAGAGCTGTGTATTCCCCTGTCCAGCACCATACAACCTCACGGGGTGGGGGGAGCTGCGGCCCCTTCCAGTCCCCCCATAACCCTATATAGGACTCAGAGCTGTGCAACTGCACCCCCTCAGCCTCCCCACCCCACAGAACCCAGGGGAGCTGCAGCCCCTTCCCACCCCCCCCCCCCGTACCATATAGCCCTTATGGAGTTCAGGGACTCACAGCCCCCCCATCCAGCACCGTACCCCCTTTTGGGGATCGGGGCCCTTGTCCTGCACCGTGCTTCCCTTGTGGGGCACTGTGCCAGCGTATTGGGGTGCTGGGAGCCGTGCACCTCCATCCGGCCCCATAAACCTTTATAGGGGTGTGGGGATCTACGTATCCTCCAGAATGTGCCCAGGGAGATGCAGACCCCCCAGCCTGCCCCCACCCCACAAAAGTCTCAGAGGGCTGCGTACCTGCTTCCAGCACTGTACAACCTCATGGGGTGCTGCCCCCCCTCACCCCCATCCAACTTTATGGGGTTCAGCATCCTGCAGCCCACCCCATCCAGCACCATATAACCCGACGGGCTGCTGCGGGGGGAACCGCGCACCCCCAGCACCGCCCAATGCCTTCAGAGCTCACGGGGTTCCCCCCCCCCCCCCCAGCACCGCACATCCCTGCGGGGCTCAGGAACCCGCACCGCGCACCTTTCGTGGGTGGGGGGGAGCCGTACCCACCGGATCCGCGCACCCCACGCGTTCTCGACAGCTGCCCCCTCCCCTCCCCCCCGCCCCGCCCCCCCCCCCCCCCCCCCCCCCCCCCGGGCAGTGCCGTGCGGAGCTCCACGGAGGGGGGGGGGGTGAGGGGGGGGGGGAGGGGGGGGGGTTGGGACGGGCGGGGGCTCTGCGGGCAAAGTCCTCCCGCCATGAGCGCGGCGCGCGGCGGCCTCTCGGCCCTCCCCGTGCTGCCAGGTAGGGGCGGTGGGGGGGGGGGGGGGCGGTATGGGGGGGGGGGGGGGGCACCGACCCCGCCCTGTCGGGGGGTCCCGTCCCCGCACCGACCCCCCCTCCCCCTCGCGTCCCACCCCTAGGGGAGGTGGTTCTGGAGGCGGCGCGGGGGAGTGCGGCACCGCGGGGGGGGCGGCTCCGTGCGGGGCACTCTGCTCTGCACCAACGTCCGCGTGGCGTTCGTGCCCGCAGCGCAGGTGGGAACGTCACCGCACCCGACGCCCCCCTGATCCCACCCCGCTCCGTCGAGGGTCCCCCCCAAACCCCCCCCCCCCCCCCCCCCCCCCCCCACCCCCCCCTTCTGCTTCCTGACCCCACGCGGCCCACGCCTTCCCCAGCTGGCCGCGTCCTGGCCGCGTCCCAGCGGTGTTCCCCCCCTTCCCCCCGCTTTCCCCCTCCCCCTGTCCCCATCCGCCCGTGTTCCCATCCCGTCGCGGAGCCGTCCCGGCTACGCACTGCACGCACCTGACCCTATTCCTTCTGCACCGCTGTCCCCATCCGAGCACGTCCCATCCCGGCCCCATCCCAGCTGCATCCTGACCCCGCCCACTCGTGTCCTGATCCCAACGCCATCCACGCTCGATCCCAGAGCATCCCAGCTGCGTCCTGACCCCGTCCCAGCCGCATCCCAGTCCTCATCCACCCTGGATCCACCCCGGTCCCACCCAGAACCCATCCGTGCCCCATCCCAGCTGCGTCCCGACCCCAATCTGCACACTTCACCCCAACCCCAGTTCCTGGTGGGGGCCCACGGGAGTGACTTCTGATGAGGGCATATGGC